>JAZKJV010004814.1:600000-824412 GCA_037367405.1 Ottelia alismoides | reverse complement strand
TATCATCAGAGGCCATCATTCCATTAAGCCAAACCCCATTTCTGCTAATAAAAAGGATGAGGACCATCGCCCTCAAGCCCCCATGCTCGCTCTGCAGCTTTGAATGCAAGAAGACCCAATCTAGGGGTGTTTCGTCTCCAGTAAGTGACAATATGTGCAACACATTCTTCCCTGACCTCCAAGTTTCCACCACTAATGCATGGACCTTTTCGAGCACATCATCGGAAGTAGAAGAATCTTAGGAGTATCTTGCCCTATTTTTGAGCTCATGTGGTTGCCAGATGAGGGAGATACATCAGATTGAGGCTCGACCTGAGCTAGTTCATCATCAAATAGGGGTAGTTTCCACCGTCAGATCAAGAACATGCCTTCAGGAGAAACAATCACCATTCGAATGAGCCCAAAAAGGGCGCCAGCAAAGCCGTTAACTCATTTGATGGTCTGATCTGAGCTGTAGATCATCGAAGGGGTATCCTCTGATCGTGGTCGATGGATTTTTAAGTGGGACGTGTGGCGCAACCTCAGTAGCACATCAGCGCCTCTCACGCGTTCCCCTTGGGTAATTGCATTGCATACCCCATGTATTTTTATATTTACATTTAGTCTTGTAATTATTAAAAGTAGTGTAATATTTTTGAGATATTTTTTCTAAGAGGACCTAATACTTTTGTAATATTACAATTAGGTCCTTCTACCTCACGTGTAGTGATATGTGATGCTATGTAAAATTTGCGTCTATACTCTTGTATATGTTGTACATGTTATTAAATGCATCTTTAATTTGTTGAAATTTACAAATAAGCCCCTATTTCTGTAACATTTTTCTTTTATTTTGTACATGTTACTTACTTTTATTGATATGAAAATCATAGGAAATTTAGTAAAGTGCTTGACACCAAGCTTGCAAAAATTGCCCGACTAGGCTGTTGGGGGGTGGATGGGTGGGGGGTGTAGCCGACTCGACTAGGCCTAGTCAGCCATTAGTGGTCGAGCCGACTAGTCGGCCGACTACTCGACCAATTTTTACATCAAGCTTTTATAATTTTTTTTGTTTTTTGCTTTTTTTTAACAACAAACCTTTTCTAATATGCCTAATGTTATATTTAATGTCAATTACTTCTTTTGTTTCATTATGTAAGTATAGAAAATGTACAAATCTATGCCAATAAATAAGCAAACTTATTCTAATATGAAATAATGTTATATTTAAAGTCAACTACTTCATTTATTTCATTATAAAGTATAGAAAATGTACAAATGTATGTATAAAAATGATTTATATATTTAAAATAATTAAAAAATTCAAAACCGACTAATGGTCGACTAAATCCGATTAGTTGCCCGATTGCCTATTAATCATTAGTCAGTGACCCTGCCGATCGAGTAGCGACTACCGCTTTCTGCAACCTTGCTTGACACCATTGTCCATGCTTGATTTTTATTTTGAGATTTATTTTTTTCTTATTTATTAAATCATGCATTTCTTCTTGTTTAAATATAAAAACCCATAAAAAAATAAAAACTTCTCCAAAAATTCTTAAAAAAAATATTATTTATATTATCATATATTTTATCACATGTCCAAAAATCACTAAAAAATACAAAATATAAAACCTAAAAATCAGAAACCCCTAGAAACCTTATAAAAATTAGCAAAACATTTTAAAAAATCCAAAAATATAACTTTATGTTTCTAATTTTCTATATTATTTCTAGTATATATTAAAAATATTTTTTGGTTATTTTTAAACTTACTTATTTTATTACCCTTAAAATAATCTCGGATATTTATTGTATTCAATATTTTGTATGTTTTGTAATTTAAAAAATCATAAAAAATAGAAATTAAAAGCATGTTATTTTCTAAATTTTGATTATATTTTAACTTAGTTGTAAATATAAATTGCTATATTATTTATATATACAACATATTACATGTAATATTTATCTTATTATATATAATATATATCTTATATTTAAAATTAAGAAATAAAAAATTTTGAAATTAAAAATAAAATAGAAAATTGAAAAAAATAAAATTGTAGAAAATAATAGAAAATCTATAAAAAGTAAATATAATTAACATCCCACATAAAAATAAAAAAATTAATAATTAGAAAAACTATTTATAACTATCTACCTATCATTTTGCTCTCAGTGTTCAACACTAAGATGAATTAGTCCTATACACATCGTTATATAAGATGTAATAAATTATAACTCTCATTCAAATTTATTGATTTATCATCTATTCATCTGTAGGTTATATGTTGATAAATTGCATTAATTGATCTAACAGTGACTTCAGTGTTTGATTTGTCAAATTAATTGATCGAGCTATGATTATCAAATGGCGTCGTTGATAGGGAACATCATGTAGTGTAGATTGTAGATATTATTTACCTTACTTATATGCATTTTATTTTTGTTTAATAATTGTTTATCTGTCCTAATCACATTTCTTGTTTGACGTTGTTGCGAGGGCCCACGGAGCGAAGGTGGTTTTCCAGGAGATTGACGCACCCAAGCGAGGTGGATGCCGACTTATTCTTAGAGGCCCGATAAGAGAGAGAAGCAAGCCAAGCAGGAGATAGAGAAGAGTGGAGTGGTTTATCAATAGTGTAGGTTTTTTTCATTTTAGGAGAGAGAGACTTTAGTATTTGTAATAATACAAGACAAACTCAGACACTTAGACTCTCTGGACCTATTTCATCAGATGTTTGTTCACCTGGGGAGTCCAATCGATTTTTATCATGTTTCTCGCTTTCTCATTTTTATCCTCCCTATTTTCTCCTTATTTTGTTTTACTTCTCGTGATTTGTATTTTTCATATTTTTTATATCTTACGTCTTCGTTGATTGAGCCCTTCGATATTAGGGTTGCTTGACATGGTAACCAGGTCCAAAACCCTAATCATTTGCTTATACCTATAAATTTCACGTGTGGATTTAGTCAAATCAGACATATTCTTCATGCTAATAACAATTCTTGTATCTAGGATGACTTCATCATTGTATGTACATATAGATTAGTTTTTAATTAATACATGGATCATTTACATGTAGAGTGCTAGAGCAAGGTACGTATTTTTGCTTGGAGATACCTTTTTTTCATACTTTTTTTGCTTTTTCAAAAGAAAACTTGTTCTAATATGTTTAATGTTATATTTAAATTCAAATACTTCTTTTCTTTCATGATGATAGTATAAAAAATGTACAAATCTTTGTAAATATATAAGAATATATGTATCAAAATGATTTATATATTTAAAATAAAAAAAAATCAAAGCAGATTATAGTCCGGCTAAATCCGATTAGTCATCCGATTACAGATTAATCCTTAATCATTGATCCGACCGATCGAGTATCGACTACAGTAAAAAAGACTTTATTTACGGTGATGTTTTCAAACAATTATTTTGCATTGTATGCGCTGTGCTGGGGAAATCGTCCTTTTTCTGTTTTGCCTTTGAAAAAACTCAACGTGTTGGAGATAAGTGGGTAGCTGTGGGCAGCTTCATCTCAATGTACGACTTTCCGTCTTACACAGTCCAACGCTTTCTTATCGAAAAGTCATCAACAGCTACTTTGGACGTGAGATACAGCTCCACATTAAAGTCCATGGTCCAATCAGCCTATTTCCATACGCGTCTAGTTGATCTTGGTCTCGGATATCTAAGGATTTCTTTATCCTCTCGTGCCACGGCAACAATCCACGACTATTGTATACCTACAACTTTATGTTGCACAGGTCAATGGAAACGTGATTGAACACATTATACAAAGATACAGGGTTCCAGCTTAGCAGCTGATGTCAACACGATATCACTATGCCCCGGGCATGACTATTTCCGATAGGAGAACTAGATAGAGAATACAGACATGCAAGAAATTAGGCGGACGATTTAGTATTTACACAGCTCTACGCTTCTGTCTCGGTCTGTGATTTGCATGATGCTGACACTGGCATGAAATAATTCAAAGGATGCTTATGGACCTACTTAGGAAAACATAAACAGCCTACAGAATTTTAAGCCCTGCAAGGAGATCGATGGTCGAGAGGGTTTGTTTGTGAACTGCATAATTAGAAACAAGGTAGAGGTCTACCAGAACGTAGATCGCTGGGTCTTATACTTCAGATGCTGCAGGTATGAAGGATTTGATCAGTTCAACTTTCATGAAATATATAAATTTTAGGGATATTTACCCAGCAGACCCTAAAATCTTTCGAAATTACCTCTACGACCTTTGAAACATCATAATTCCTCCCACGACCCCGTAATCTTGCTCCGTCTTACCCTACAGACCCTCCCGTCAATTTTAACTACATTTGAGTCAGTTACTTGAGTTTGTCGTGAGTTAATCTAACCAATTAACCATCGAACGGTTACGATTAGCCAAAAAAAAAAGAAAGAAAACGTGCAAGTTAGACGTGAGGGTGCAGAAGCTTGGGCGGCAGGGAAGCAGCAGCGGGAGGGGGAGGGCCTCCATCGTCGGCGCAAGGTGCGACGCTTCCGCAGCCGGGGGGAGGGGGAAGCAGCAACAGCCGGGGAGGGGGGGGGGGGGAGTGGCGGCGGTCAGGGAGGGGCACTGGCCGACGATGGGGCTGGGCAGAGAGGGAGGTCTCGCGCGACCGACAGGAGGGGGCCTTTCCCGCCCGCTTCGAGCTGGGCCGAGGTGGGGTGCTCCCAGGTCAGGGCGCCCTGCAGGTCGGGTGCGGGGGGGAGGAAGAAGGAAGGGGGCCTTTCCCGCCCGCTTCGAGCTGGGCCGAGGTGGGGCTCCCAGGTCAGGACGCCCTGCATGTCTGGTGCGGCTAGGGCACGCGGGTGGGTGGTGGGGGTGTGGGCGGGGCTTTCAGGTCGGGCAGTGTGGGGGCGACCGGGGGGGGAGGGGGCGAGGGGCTCTTGGGTCTCCTGCAGGCCGATGGGGGGTAGGAGGAAGAAGGGCGGCTGGGGCATGCAGGGGGGGGGGGGGGGGGGGCGCTTGCGGGTGAGGAGGGGAGGGAAGCGCAGGTGCGGTGCGGGGTTGGGGGAACTCGCGCGACCCGCAGGGAGGGGGGCTTCGAGTTGTGGCGGTGGGCCGGGCACCGTACGATCGGCGGGGAAAGGGGCTTCGAGCTGGTGGAGGAAGCGTGCAGGGGAGGGGCTCCGAGCGGGGCGTCACGCGGTCAAGGGGGAGAGGGGCTTCAGGCAGGGAGAGGCGGTGGGCGGGGGAGGGGGGGTTTCCAGCAGGGGATGCGACGACGGGGAGGTGGAGGGGCTGACGTGGATGATGCAGTAGTGGTGGCCGAGGGGGGGGGAGCAGCATTGTCGGGGCCGCGGGGAGGGGGAGCCGAGCAACGACGGCAACGGGCATCAGGGCCTCCATCGTCCAAAGGATGTGGGATGAAGAAGTGGCACTCAATGTAAATTTAATAAACAAGATGGGTATAGTATAAAGGAACATAACGGAATCTGGTCAACTTTAACGGGTAAATTAACAGGACTTAACCGCAGGGTTTGTAGGGTAAGGGTTAGCAAGATTACTGGGTCGTGGGAGGAATTATGATGTTTCAAAGGTCGTGGAGGTAATTTCGAAAGATTTTAGGGTTTGCTGGGTAAATATCCCTAAATTTTATTGCTAGCATATGGATAAGATGTGAAAGGAGACAAATGAACCTTTGGATAGAAGGCTTCATATGATAGATATGGATAATATGGTTCTGCACCACAATGGTTTGTCCTTTTCCTTAGTTTATATATATTACACTGTTGCTTGGTTGCTAAAAAGAGAGAAGTCAAATATAAGGAGGGTGATCTTTGACGTAGACGATATATAAAAAACATGCCATAAGCTACCATTATACATACATAAACAACACTTCAACAAATAATACATATAATAAAAAATAATTTTAAAAATCGTCACTATAAATACATATACAACAACAAATAATAATTGTTTCAAAGTTAATAATACATTTTAAAATTCATGATGAATATCGCATTCATTGTTATATTTCTTCCGATGAATCATGTAGCAATAATTATTTGGTGCCTTTGTAATTCTTTTCCGAATCTTTGTTAAAATCTGCATGGGTTAATTACTATAAGATTTAAAGAGGACTTCAACAAAAAAAAATCATTGTTATAAAAAATGGTAGCTTGTAATATTGTAACAGTAAGACTTCATTGTAAAACTATATAATTATTATAGCTTCGCAATGAAAACTTTTCATTATTATATTACTTCATAGTAGCAATGAATCCTAAAATATTATGAATAAAAGTCAATTTTGTTGTGTACAAGTTAGGGTAATATATTCGGAGAGAAGAAAAATCTAGCTATTCAAGTATCAATAATTCTTGTAGACTTGAGGTATTGTTAAGTACTATGTAAAACCATGCCAATATATCATCCTTGTCAAGAAATGATGGTGTGTAAAAAAATAAAATAAATGATAAGCCGTCAAGGATTCTTAAAAAACACAAAACTCATGTATCTTTCTTACATCAATAATGATAGTTTGGGCCTTCCAAACTATCGATTCCTACTAATTGGGCACAATAATAAATAATGCATATAAGATATATAACAACCAATTTATTTTATTATCATTTACAGAGATGATTTTATAATCATGATCAAAATTCATTTTAACTCAAACAAATAAAAATAATAAAAACTTGATGAAATCCATGATGGGTATTTATCAGTTGTGCCCCTTTGAGATATTGCAATATCAGTTATGCCCTTCTCTTTTTTGTAATATCAATTGTTCCTTCGACTTCTTGCCTTTCCATCACTTGTGCCCCTCAGGTTAGTTGCCGTCTACTTCCAATGCAAACGACCGTTAAATTTGGAGATACAATGGGAATTAAATTTAAAACAAAGGACTGAAATGGTCATTCTGTCTACCCCTCATCCTCTCCCTCCTCCCCCCTCCTCCTCTGCCCAAGCCACCTCCTCCCCCTCCCCCCCCCTCCTCCTCCTCCGGCCCAGCCTCCTCCTCCACCTCCGCTGCCCTCCTCTGCCTATAGCCCCCACCTCCTCCGCCCACAGCCTCCTCCTCCATCCATAGCCTCCTCCTCCTTAATCTGTCCCAACCCTCCCTCTCCTTCGCCCACAACCTCCTCCTCATATGACATCCTCCAGCTACAACCTCTTCCTCCTCCTTCGCCCATAGCCCCCCCTCCTCCGCCCTACCCTCTGCCCACCAAGAACAAGCGATCCCGACGCATCGAACTCCCTCGATGGGAGGTAGTAGGAGAATGTGCCTCCGAATTGAATCACGGTCTACAAGATCAGTGAAATCTGGCTCCTCTCGAGATCCATCAATATGGAGGCACAACCGAAGAGTCCATGGTTGCTTCTTCCACAATCGAAGATGAATCCTTCCACCGTGTTACCTGCGAGATTGAGCCGCTCGCATGCAAGCTCCCCCTGGCTATAGGACCCATCCCCGTAACTAAACATGTAGCTGCAGTTCACCCTATTTGCGCTACACACGCCAGAATGAGCATGTAGACTTGTCATGAGGTTTTTTGACGGCTGTAGGAGACTCGAGGAGTGGCAGCACCCCTGGGCTCTGCCTGGGGCTTGTGGTGGGTCCTAAGACCCTCTCAAGCTCGGTGGTTGTCTGGGGTCCACCTGGGCACTAACTGTGGGTCCTAGGACCTCAATGCCTCTTAGGAGGCTCTAGGAGGGGCTTCACCACTGGTGGCAGCACCCCTTGGCTCCGCTCGGGACAGGCGATGGGTCAAAGATGTTAGCAATGAGAGCCCGAGGCGAACCATTCCTGCAATAAATGTTATTGTAATAAATGATTTATCAATAAAAGTTATTGATTGTTTTTCACTCCCTTTTTGAGATTGAATGAATGAATGCGCTATAACGTCCCTTTGTACAATAAGGGTTATGTACCATGGCCAACTTGATAATTATACAACTGTTGATTCATTGATTGAATCATAGAGGCTGATGCTTGGATGAATATATAAGGAGATAGAGGACTCATCAAGCATCATCAAATGATTATTAAGTGATGATCTCCAGCCGGAGTAGGAGATAGCAATCCTTTTCTCTTTTGGCTGATATCTGACCAACCTCTTGATGCAGGTCCTCTGCATCGGAATAGTGATTCAGAGGTGTCATATTAGTTGAGTCAATGGGTTGACTTAACGAGATCGAGATAACAGAGACCTATGTTGAATACTATCACAGCATAGACGTGCATCCTCTGACTAGAGACAAATGTGTTACTATATGTCTGAGTATGTACATTTGGCAGACCAATAGGTTGATGACCTAACCAAGGTCTATATACCGGCGAGCTGGTGTGCATGTAATGACATATGAGTAATACGATCTCTCAAAGGGATCATACATGTTCACATATGAGCCGAAAGACATGATCTCACTCATGAGGTATTGGGACTGATCAAATTCCATGCATGATCATCATGCTTTGGAAGCATGACATGAATTTGAAGGTATGATATATGCTTTGGGAAAGCATATGATCTATACCGATTCCCAATGACCAAGATTGAGAAACTTGATGATCAAACCCTGAAGATGACAATGTAAAATTGATCTATATCTTCAGGATGATCATAGGTCTTCCAGTATGCAGGATGTATAGGTGTTGGGAACACCTGAGAGTGATGTGATCATAAACGATTGTATAAGCATGACGCTTCCATTCTGAGGGAGTGATGAAACATGTTTGGATTTTAGTGACTCCTCTCAGTAGAGAAGTGACCTAATCTTAGTCCATGTATTGGACATTGATCTGAATGAGATTCAGATGCAATGAGAAGATTAGGTACGTCCTTGATTTAATCAAACATCTATGGGAGGTCCATGAGATCTGGATTTGAGATGTGATCTCAATATCCAATTCACTATACGCGGAACAATACAATCGCTCTGTCCTTATCTCTAAGTATCTGCAGAGAAATCACATTATTCTTGAAAGGGTTCAAGAATAACTCCATAGTTGAATTATATCTGAGCATTAAGAGAATGATAATTAAATGTGATTTAATTATCTTGAGGCCTGTGGAAATTATCCAATATAATTAAATATGATTTAATTATTGTGGATAAGAATAATGTGGATAGTAATATCCAATTATTCATAATATATTATAAATGTGATTTATAATGCATAAGAGAGAGCTAATTATAATTTATATTTGTTAATTAATTATTGATGTGTATTGGATACACATTGTGTGATTAATTGAAAATGTAAATTATATTTTGTTTTGGGTTGTGAATGTGATTCACTAGTTTCCAATGGCAAGATTACAATATTCTTAAAATTAATTATGAATTAATTTTGAAGAATAAATCACAACAAAAGTTGTTGGAATAAATAATGGAGATTTACATGGAGATATGCAAAATCATGAGATTGCCTCCACTTGGAAACAAGTGGACGGCTACCAAGTTCAATATGGAATTGGTGATCGTTCACCATATTCCATGGGAGATGCAATCTCCATGATGGTTATCTCCTTTATTTGATTGATTTAATTTAGAATTGAATTGTATTTGATTTATCAAATATATTTGATCTAAATTAAATTATTAATTGTTGGCTTTTTACCAACAACAATCTTGACCATTGGATTAAAAATAAATCAATCTCATCTATTGATTTTATGTGCCCCATAGCTTGAGATCCATGGATCCCAAAACCCTATAAATAGAGAGGCATACCATGCTCTCTTATGTTATGCTTTTTAAGCACATCTCTCTTCTCTCTCTCATTCTACATGCCTACTCTCTTCTCTCCTTCTTGGTGGCCGTCCACCAAACCCTAAAGGAGAAGAAGCCGTCATCGCTTCGCCATTGCGTCACCGCTTCGATGTTCTTCGGTTCTTCGTCTTCTTTGGAGTGCTACGCTCACGAAGAAGGTGTTCAATCTTGTACGACGAGATCAGGAGTTCATCGTTCTTGGATCAACTCGTTGGATTGCGAGAATCAAACAACTCATCCCCGCGCTCACAAACATCTTCGCCGACGATCGGACTTGAGACAGGAGGTCTCTTTTCGTAGAGACTCGATCAACCACGCTTCAAGAGGTATTCCTTTATACTTATTGTGGTTCTAGATGAAACGATCCGATAATCGTTCTTGGATCATGTGGTTTCATTGCATGAAAATTCTTTAAATTCCGCTGCATAGAACAACTAGTTCGACTAGTCGTTCTTCGTCGTATTCGATACGACGCTCATGCTTCCGTGATGTGCTTGAAGATTATCCCATATACTTAAAGTGGTATCAGAGCCTTAGGTCGAAGGTTTTGGATACGATCCATAAACCTAGGACGAGTTGGATTCGTTAAGGTTGCGAAAGGTTTTGTCGCATTTGATTTTCGCACATCTGTTTAGTGAATAAATTCGGCCCTGTTTAAAATATTTAAACACGAATTAATTACTTGGATTTTGTTTCTCATTAAATAAGAAAACCATAGGATCTGAGTTTACGTAATTTGGATTCTGTTTGCTTGAGATATGGTTGTTTTAATGAACATGTATTCATTGTTGCGGGAACTGCGAATCTTAACATGATTAATGAGTTAATTATTATTTTGATCAACCTATAAATACGTGAAATATCACTTAGGTTCTGTCTTAAATCAAATTACCAATCTTTGAAAATTGATTTTGTCTAATTTAGATTTAAATTGATTGAGATGTTAATTTTAGTAAGTAGGGATCACTGCTGAAATTACAGTCCTAATCAAGAACCATGTAATTGTTAATTAGTGAAATTAATTATTGATTTCATGAAATAATTATGAAAAATATTTGAAAAAGATTTAATGATGATTATTTCCCTAATTGACTAGGACTCAATTAATAAATTGATTAGATTTGATCTAGATCATAATTGGAAACACAATCAACAAACAACTTGCTTGAATAGGATTGGGAATTTGTCTAACAAATTTCCTTATAATCAAAAACGTTTTGATTATTACTATATGGTATAATTTCGGTTGAAGAACCGATGATCATCTCAAGTACATATTGATTTATTTGGCATTATCCTTTCCTGAGGTGGATATGGTGTCTAGTCAGGGAGCACTGGGGTAGCGGGTAGCACCAGTTGCGGTCTGTCCCACTTCCGTCAGTACTGGCCATGACAACGGGTAGGGACTCGATAATTCCGGAAAAATCAAGGTGTATTTTTTTCTAATTATTAAATTCGAATTAATACGTACTTTGAGACAATACCATATATATTCACGTAAAACAATCAAGTTTGTTGATTGAATTGGATTGGTAATTGATTTAATGAGATTGAATTAATATTATCCAATTAAAATACTCTATTGTGAATAGATGTGTATTTCCCTTGGAAGAACTAATTATATGAATATGATTCATGATAATTAATTAAAATTTGAATATTAGGTGGAGGATCACATAAGTGACATCCATGGTCTCCCGTAAAGGCGAAGGGTTTCCGTTGTCAGGGATTGCATATAGGAGACACCTGTCCGAAGTGACAGCTCCTATATGCAAGCGCATCTGGATCGGGCTCTTTGCTTCTCGAAAGAGCAAGGTCGTATGGCGTAGTGACCCCAATATCGGATCCTCATATTATTGGGGAGATATTGGATTGCGCATAGCGAGTACTATTCCTGTTGACGGTTGGTTCAATTAACGACGGGTCAACATCACCTTAGGGGTGGTGGGCTTGGGTGTTAAAGACCGAATTGGGAAATGCAAGTTGGACTTGCAAGGTGGAATGTGTTCCCGTTTCTCTTCATTGGAGTCGCAGATTCTCATATTATTGGGATGTGACAAAGATAAAGAGGAGATCCTAGTTCTTACTAGAGATATAGCGGTAAGTGTATCTCTTGCTTTGAAAGTGATTAAGGGAATGAACTTTCAAAGTTGACAATGCAAGAATAATTTGATTTAAAATACCTTAATCAAATGTCATAAATTTGAATGTAAGATTATATGTTCTAATATAGTGCATTCTTAATTTTCAGAAAATAAAGTCCATGAACCCACTAAGCAGGCTTCTGAAGGTCAACCAGTTGACCGGACCGGATTACTCGGACTGGATCCGTAATTTGGAGCATGTTCTCTCGGCTGAGCGCATAAGCTATGTGCTCACAGAAGACAAGCATGAAAGCCCTAAATCGAAGGAAGAAAAGCAATACAATGACAAGTATGATGAAGATCATATCTTGACTAGATGTTATATCCTGGGTTCTCTCTCCAATGTTCTTCAGAAGCAACATGTGGAGATGAGCACATGCCCGGAAATAATGCAGAATCTGAAAGATATGTTTGGTGACATTAACTGCACCCAGCGCTACAACATTATGAAAGAACTCATTCGCTGCAAGATGTAGGAAGAAACTTCAGTCCGAGAACATGTACTCAAAATGTTCGGGTACTTGTCTGAGCTGGAGACCCTTGGGGAAAATATGGATGCAGAAATGCAAGTTGACTTCATTCTGCTGTCTTTGCACAAGTCTTTCAATAATTTTGTGGTTTCATTTCACATGAACAAGTTGGACTTGAATAATGCTAGACTTCTTGCTGCATTAAAGTCTGCAGAAGACGTAATGAAGAAAGATGGTCCCGTTGGCAGTGCAATGGTTGCACAGGTCAAAGGGAAGCGTGGTCGGAAGCAAGGTTTTCGGAAGGGTCCGACCCAGAAGAGAAAGAAGAAGAGTCAAGGCGTTGCTCATCTTCCAATGCATCCACACTGATAGCGTCAAAGAAAACCGACGTCTGTCACCACTGCAAGAAGCCGGAGCACTAGAGGCGTAACTGTCCGGAATACATGAAGTCAGTCAACAAAGGTAAAGCCCCATCAGGTACGAAATCTACTTTCATCATTGAAACTAGTTTTCTCGTTGGACGAGAAGGAAGTTGGGTTGTAGATTTTGGTGCTTCTATTCATGTATGCAATTTGTTGCATTTGTTTTAGGAAACTAGAAATCTGGAAGAAGGGGAGATAGTCATCCAGATGGGATCTGATGCAAGTGTTGCAGCAGTCGTCATCGGAACTTGTCGACTATCGTTATCTAGTGGTAGAGTCCTAGTACTTAAAGAGTGTCTTTATGTACCTGAAGTCAGAAGGAATTTGATATATGTATCTAAACTGTTAGAAGTGGATATTCATTCTTTTTCTGTAATAAATTAGTCATAAATTGTTATGATAAATATATTACGGATGATATTTTGACTTTTGGTGGACTCTACGAATTGTGCATTGATAAATGTATCATGAATGTTACTACCACTAATAAAAACCCTAAAAGATCCAGGGAGGATGAAAATCTTTCGAATGAAATTTGACATCAAAGGCTTGGTCATTTATCTGTTGATAAGATCAATAGACTGATAAAGGATGGACCTTTGGATTTTCTGCAGGTTCAACCTTTGCCTACCTGCAAACATTGCATTCAAGGTAAAAAGTAGAATCCCTTTCCGTAACAAGGTTACAAGATGCGAATGTGTTATTGACTTAATACATACCGATGTATGTGGTCCCTTCAGTACCACGACTCGAAATAGATATCGATATTATTTGACATTTATTGATGACCATTCACGATATGGGTTTGTCTTCCTATTACGTCATAAATCTGAAACCTTTGAAAAGTTCAAAGAGTTCAAGGCTTTGGTTGAGAACCAAACTGATAGGAAGATTAAACGAATTCGATCTGATCGAGGTGGCGAGTACCTCTCAGATGAGTTCAAGGAATATCTTAAAGAGAAAGGAATTGTCTCCAATCTCACTCCTCCTAGAACTCCCCAACTTAATGGTGTTGCTGAAAGACGCAACAGGACCATCATGGATATGGTCCGTTCAATGATGAGCAAAGCACATTTACCACTTAGTTTCTGAGGATATGCAGTAGAGACTGCAATATATATCCTAAATAAGATTTCTAGCAAATCTATACCTAAGACTCCTCATG
This sequence comes from Ottelia alismoides, assembly GCA_037367405.1. Taxonomy (NCBI): domain Eukaryota; kingdom Viridiplantae; phylum Streptophyta; class Magnoliopsida; order Alismatales; family Hydrocharitaceae; genus Ottelia; species Ottelia alismoides. The sequence continues at coordinate 810,465 of JAZKJV010004814.1, read as the reverse complement.
AGCTCTGGTATGGAACCAAATCTAGTGTTAATCACTTGAGGGTTCGGGGTTGCTTGGTCCATGCGAAGAATGTGGACGCAAGTAAGCTAAAATCTCGCTCTCGTGAGTGTTACTTCATTGGGTATGTTAGAGATGGTATTGGATACCATCTCTATGACCTTGAGACCCAAAAGGTTTTTGTTTCTAGAGATGTGAAATTTCTTGAGAATGATTTCCTTAAAGGTCAAGACAAAAATGAAGTAAAGGAACTCATTGAATCCCCTGAGAATTCTGAGCTTCCTGAGTCAGAAACTGAAGAGATAAATAAAGATGAAACACCCATACCTCTTCGGAGGAGTTCGAGGGTGGTTGCACCACCTGGAAGGTATGGATTCCATGTGTCAGGTGAAACTGACAATGATCCTTCTTCATTTGATGAAGCACTCTTGGATCATGACATTTATAGATGGATGCTAGCAATGAAGTCAGAAATTAACTCCATGCATAAGAATGGTGTATGGACCCTAGAGGATCCACCTAAATGGGTAAAACTCATTGGGTGTAAATGGATCTTCAAGAGAAAAAGGGGACCTGATGGGAAAGTAGAGACTTTCAAGGCACGGCTTGTAGCCAAGGGTTACACACAGAGAGAAGGCATCGACTACGGTGAGATATTCTCTCTTGTGGCTATGCTTAAATCTATCATGACACTGCTAGCTATAGCTGCATATCTTGACTACAGCGTCTGGCAGATGGACGTCAAAACGGCTTTCCTCAATGGATACCTCGAGAAGGATATCTATATGAGCAGCCCCAGGGATTCATAACTAAGGATGGCAAAGTATGCAAGCTAAATAAATCCATATATGGGCTCAAACAAGTGTCTAGTAGCTGGAACATCAGGTTTGATGAAACCATAAAGAGTTATGATTTTGTGCAGAATCCTGATGAACCTTGTGTGTACAAGAAGCTTAGTGGGAGCGCCATTGTGTTCATCGTGCTTTAAGTAGATGACATTCTTATCATTGGGAATGATACAGAGATGATGACCAGTGTGAAAATTTGGCTATCCCATACCTTTGAGATGAAAGATCTGGGAGAAGTATCTTACATCTTAGGCATGAAGTTATTCAGAAACCAAGAAAAGAGGATATTGGGATTGTCACAACATGGGTACATTAAGAAGATTCTTGAACGATTCCGTATGGATAGTTCTAAGAAAGGTTTCCTCCCCTTAAGATATGGTATACACCTGTCTAAAGCGATGGCTCCTCAAACTGTTGAGGAAAAGAAAGCCATGGTTGGATGCCCTTATGCATCAGCTGTAGGAAGCTTAATGTATGCCATGATGTGTACCAGGCCAGATATCTGCCATGCAGTGGGAGTGGTAAGTCGTTATCAATCCTGCTATGGAGAGCAACACTAGAATGCAGTAAAAAACATATTCAAATATCCAAGACGAACGCAAGAGTACATCTTGGTCTATGGAGATGGTGATCTCCAAGTCTTGAGATATACATATTCTGACTTCCAATCGGATGTTGATGATCGAAAGTCGACATCAGGGTTTGTATTCCTGTTGAACGGTGGTGATGTGAGCTGGAGAAGCAAGAAGCAGGACACTACTGCAGATTCAACAACAGAAGCCGAGTACATTGCCGCATCAGATGATGCAAAAGAGGCGGTGTGGTTGCGCAAGTTCATCCTGGAGCTTGGTGTAGTTTCCTATGATACTCTCATCCCGTTACTCTGCGATAACACAGGAGCCATTGCCCAGGCGAAGGAACCCAGATGGCATCAAAAGATCAAGTACGTAGAAAGGAAATGCCACATCATTTGGGAGATTCAAAAGCGTGGTGATATTATCATCACCAAGGTGGCCTCCGTTGACAACGTTGCTGATCCTTTTACCAAACCTCTGACACATAAGGTTTTCGACCAGCATGTAATGAGTATGGGTTTAAGGATTGTTCCTGAATGGTTCTGAGGGCTAGTGGGAGATTGTTAGCAATGTGAGCCCGATGCGAACCATTCCTGCAATAAATGTTATTGTAATAAATGATTTATCAATAAAAGTTATTGATTGTTTTGCACTCCCTTTATGAGATTGAATGAATGAAAGCGTTATAAGGTCCCTTTGTACAATAAGGGTTATGTACCATGGCCAACTTGATAATCATATAGTTGTTGATTCATTGATTGAATCATAGAGGCTGATGTTTGGATGAATATCTAAGGAGTTAGATAGAGGACTCATCAAGCATCATCAAATGATTATTAAGTGATGATCTCCAGCCTGAGTAGGAGATGGCAATCCTTTTCTCTTTTGGCTGATATCTGACCGACCTCATTATGCAGGTCCTCTGCATGGGATTAGTGATTCAGAGGTGTCAGATTAGTTGAGTCAATAGGTTGATTTAACGAGATCGAGATAACCGGAGACCTATGTTGAATACTGTCACAACATAGGCATGCATCCTCTGACCAGACACAGATGTGTTACTATATGTCTGAGTATGTACATTTGGCATACTAATAGGTTGATGACCTAACCAAGGTCTATACACCGGTGAGCTGGTGTGATGTAAGGACATATGAGTAATACGATCTCTCAAAGGGATCATACAAGTTCACATATGAACCGGAATACATGAGCTCACTCATGAGGTATTGGGACTGATCAAATTCCATGCATGGTCATCATGCTTTGGAAGCATGACATGAATTTGAAGGTATGATATATGCTTTGGGAAAGCATATGATCTATACCAATTCCCAATGACCAAGATTGAGAAACTTGGTGATCAAACCCTGAAGATGACAGTGTAAAATTGATCTATATCTTCAGGATGATCATAGGTCTTCCAGTATGCAGGATGTACAAGTGTTGGGAATACCTAAAGGTGATGTGATCATAAACGATTGTATAACCATGACGCTTCCATTCCGAGGGAGTGATGAAACATGTTTGAATTTTAGTGACTCCTCTCAGTAGAGAAGTGACCTAATCTTAGTACATGTATTGGACATTGATCTGAATGAGATTCAGATGCATTGAGAAGATTAGGTCTACGGCCTTGATTTAATCAAGCATTTATGGGAGGTCCATGAGATCTGGATTTGATATATGATCTCAATATCCAACTCACTATACGCGGAACAATACAATCACCCTGTCCTTATCACCAAGTATCTGCGGAGAAATCACATTATTCTTGAAAGGGATCATGAATAATTCCATAGTTGAATTATATCTGAGCATTAAGAGAATGATAATTAAATGTGATTTAATTATCTTGATGCATGTGGAAATTATCCAATATAATTAAATGTGATTTAATCATTCTGGATAAGAATGATGTGGATAGTAATATCCAATTATTCATAATATATTATAAATGTTATTTATAATGTATAAGAGAGAGCTAATTATAATTTATATTTGTTAATTAATTATTGATGTGTATTGGATACACATTGTGTAATTAATCGAAAATGTAAATTATATTTTATTTTCGGTTGTGAATGTGATTCACAAGTTTCCAATGGCAAAATTGTAATATTCTCAAAATTAATTATGAATTAATTTTGAAGAATAAATCACAACAAAAGTTGTTGGAATAAATAATGAAGATTTCCATGGAGATATGCAATCTCATGAGATTTCATGAGATTGCCTCCACTTGGAAACAAGTGGATGACTACCAAGTCCATATAGAATTGGTGGTCGTCCACCATATTCCATGGGAGATGCAATCTCCATGACGGTTATCTCCTTTATTTGATTGATTTAATTTAGGATTGAATTATATTTGATTTATCAAATATATTTGATCTAAATTAAATTATTAGTTGTTGGCTTTTTTTACCAACAACAATCTTGACCATTGGATTAAACATAAATCAATCTCTTCCATTGATTTTATGTGTCCCATAGATTGACCTATAAATAGAGAGGCATACCATGCTCTCTTATGTTGTGCTTTAGAAGCGCATCTCTCTTCTCTCTCTCATTCTACACGCCTACTCTCTTCTCTCCTTCTTGGTGGCCGTCCACCAAACCCTGGAGGAGAAGAAGCCATCGTCGCTTCGCCACTGCGCTGCCGCTTCGACATTCTTCGGTTCTCCGTCTTCTTTGGAGTGCTATGCTCACAAAGAAGGTGTTTGATCTCGTACGACGACATCAGGAGTTCATCGTGCTTGGATCAACTCGTTGGATTGCGAGAATCACGCGACTCATCCCTGCGCTCGCAAGTGTCTTCTCCGACGATCGAACTTGAGACAGGAGGTCTCTTTTCGTAGAGACTCAATCAACCATGCTTCAAGATGTATTCCTTTATACTTGTTGTGGTTATAGATGAAATGACCTTAGAATCGTTCTTGGATCATGTGATTTCATCGCATGAAATTTTTTTTAAATTCCGCTGCATAGAACAACTAGTTTGACTAGTCGTTCTTCGTCGTATTCGATACAAGCTCACGCTTCCATGATGCGCTTGAGGATTATCCCATATCCTTCAAAAGACCCTCTCAAATTGCCAACGACGGTAATGGATGCCCTCTTGGGCACCATCGGTTGCTTGCGGCGTTCCCTAGGGTCTTCACGTGGCTCTGGCAGCGGGCCAGCGGCTAGGAATCCCTCTTGGACTCCGTCGAAGACCAACGGTGAGCAGTAGAGCTGTGAGAAGAAGATGGGGGAGGGGTTTGGAAAGGCCAGAGGAGGAAAGGTGGGGTAAGGGGCTTGGACGGTTATGCCCCTCTATACTCACCACGGTTTGAAAAAACCATGGTTAAGTTCAACTTATTGACGATTATAGTAACAAAGGGGCACAAGTGATAGAAAGGCAAGAAGTTGAGGGCACAGTTGATATTCCAAAAAGAGAGTGGCATAAATGATATTGCAATATGTCATACATGCACAATTGATAAAAAACCCTTAAGTTTTCTATTGTAGTCGATACTCGATTGGTCGGATTACTATTAAAGACTAATCAGCAGTCGGACGACTAATCGGATTTAGTCGGACCATAATCGACTTTGATTTTTTTATTTTAAATTTATAAATCATTTTGATACATATATTCTTATATATACATAGATTTGTACACTTTTTATAATATGATATTAAACATATTAGAACAAGGTTTTCTTTTAAAAGCAAAAAGTATGAAAAAAAGGTATCTCCAGGCAAAAATGCGTATCTTTCTCTAGCACTGGACATGCAAAATGATCTACACATAAATTAAAAACTAATCTATATGTACATATAATGATGAAGTTGTCCTAGATACAAGAATTGTTATTAGCGTGAAGAATTAGTTTGATTTGACTAAATCCACACATGAATTTTATAGGTATACACAAATGATTAGGGCTTTGGACCTAGTTACCATGTCAAGCAACCCTCATATCTAAGGGCTCAATCAATGAAGACATAAAATATGAAAAAAGCTGAAAATACATATCATGAAAAGTAAAACAAAATTGGGAGAAAATAGGGAGGATAAAAATGAGAAGGCGGGAAACATGATAAAAATCGATTGGACTCCCCAGGTGAACAAACATCCGATGAAATAGGTCCAGAGAGTCTAAGTGTCTAAGTTTGTCTTGTATTATTACAAATACTAAAGTCTCTCTCACACAAATAAAAAAACCTACACTATTGCTAAACCACTCCGCTCTTCTCTATCTCCTGAATTGCTTGTTGCTCTCTCTTGTCGGGCCTCTAAGAATAAATCGGCATCTACCTCGCTTAGGTGCGTCAATATCCTGGAAATCCGCCCTCGCTCCACGGGCCCTCGCAACAACGTCAAACAAGAAATGTAATTAGGACAGAAAAATAATTATTGAACAAAAATAAAATGCATATAAGTAAGGTAAATAATATCTACAATCTACACTACATGTTGCTCCCTAACAACGGCGTAATTTGATAATTATAGCTCGATCAAGTAATCTAGCAAATCAGACACTCAAGAAACTGTGTGATCAATTAATGCAATTAATCAACATATAACCCACTGATGAATAGATGATAAATCAATAAATGTGAATGTGAGTTAAAATATAGTATAACTTAGATAAAGATGTGTATAGGACTAAGTAATCTGAATGTCGAACACTGAGAGCAAAACGATAGGTAGATAGTTATTAATAGTTTTTCTAATTATTATTGTTTTGTATTTTTATGTGGGATGTTTATTATATTTACTTTTTATAGATTTTTTATTATTTTTACAATAATTTAATTTTCAATTTTGTATTTTGTTTTAATTTCTAAATTTTTTATCTCTTATTTTTAAATATAAGATATATATTATATATAATAATATAGATAATAATGTAATATGCTATATATAAATAATATAGCAATTTATATTTGTAACTAAGCTATAATATAATTAAAATTTATAAAACAACAAGTTTTTATAATTTTTATATTTTGCCATATTTTTATACTTTTTATAGAAATTTTCTATTTTTATGATTTTTTAAAGTTGTAAAATGTACAAATATTGAATACAATAAATATCCGAGATTATTTTAGGGGTAATAAATATAAGTAAGTATAAAAATAACCAAAAAATTTTCTTTAATATATACTAGAAAAAAATACAGAAAAATAGAACATAAAGTTATATTTTTGGATTTTTAAATATTTTTGGATAATTTTTATAAGGTTTCAAGCGGTTTTTTATTTTTAGTTTTATATTTTGTACTTTTTAGTGATTTTTGGATATGTGATAAAATATATGATAATATAAATAATATAATTTTTAAGAAATTTTGAAGAAATTTTTATTTTTGTATGGGTTTTTATATTTAAATAGGAAGAAATGCATGATTTAATAAATAGGAAAAAAATTAAATCCCAAAACAAAAATCAGGCATGGACAATGGTGTCAAGCACTTATATTAAATTTCCTATGATTTTCATAGTAATAAAAATAAATAATATGTACAAATAAAATAAAATAAAATCTTACAGAAATAGGGACTTGTTTGTAATTTCAACAAAGTAAAGATGCATTTAATAACAAGTCCAACAAATACAAGAGTATAGATGCCAAATTTACATAGCATCATATATCGCTACACGTGAGGCGGAAGGACCTAATTGTAATGTTACAAAAAGTGTCAGGTCCTCTTAGCAAAATATCTCTAAAATATTACATTAGTTTTAATATTTACAAGACTACATGTAAATATAAAAATACATGGGTATACAATGTAATTACATAAGGGGCGTGTGTGAGAGGAACTGATGTGCAACTAAGGTTGCGCCATACGTCCCACTTAAAAATCCATCGACCACGATCAGAGAATACCCCTTCGATGATCTACATCTAAGATCAGCCCATCAGATGAGTTGGCGGCTTTGCTCACGCCTCTTTTCGGCTTAATCGGACGGCAACTGTCTCTCCTGGAGGTGTGTTTTTGATCTGATGGTGGAAACCACCCCTAGAAGAGTTGATGATGAACTCGCTAAGGCTGAGCCTCAATCTGGTGTATCTCCGTCATCTAGCAACCACACGAGCTCAAAATTAGGGAAAAATGCTCCTAAGATCCTTCCGCATCCGACTATGTGCTCAAAATGTCCAGGCATTAGTGATGGAGGCTTGGAGGTCGGGGAAAATGTGTTGCACTTGTTGTCACTTACTAGAGACAAAACACCCCCAGATTGGATCTTCTTGCATTCAAATCTGTAGAGCAAACGAAACGGCTCGAGGGCGATGGTCCTAATCCTTTTTATTAGCAGAAATGGGGTATGGGTGAATGGAATGATGACCTCTGATGATGCGTTGGAGGATGAGGCCTGATGAACCTCAATCTATGCAAGATCGAGGGGGAGGGGGATCTGGAGATAGAGAACTCGATGGGGAAGGAGATGAGGTGATTGTGAGGTTGGAACAAGTGTGTTTGAATGGTGGAAAAAGGGTTGGAACCTACTACTTCGACATACCCGATTTTCTTGTATAAGTAAATCAAATGGGAATGAACTGAAATAAAAGGCTGGGATACGCTAGGAATCAAAATACAAAGCTAAAGAACTAGATAGAATGGCCTTACCTGGTCAGAGGACTTGGGAGACAGAACCGCATGGCTGAGACCTCCAGCGTTGGTTGAATCGTCTTAGGAACACCTCCTCCTCGCTTTAGATCTATGGGGATCACCTTCTGTCACAAGGAACAAACTCCAGTATTCAAATCAAGGGGAATAAGGGATGGTCAAGAGGGACTAAAATTGGAATGAAGTAGGAGGTCTTCTTTTATAACATAATGGGAGGTTCCAAAAAAATCACAGATTGTGATTCAATCAATGAACTCTGACAATTGTAGGGTTAAGGTGTGATGGGGAGGTGCATTGCAAAGATTTTTCATGAAGTGATCGAGCTCTATTGAGTAGTGGATTGATGAATATGTGATTCATCGCCTTTATTATTTCATTTTGGCTACAATCTTTAGTAAAATACATGTAAACACTCACTAATTCCCACTAATTAACATTCTAACCACAAATAGTAATATTATATATTTAACACTTATTTTATCTAAAATAAAATAATACAGAGAAAAAAGAAAAAGAAAAGAAAAAGAAAGATGTATATATATACAGATAGATCCTAACCCCCAGACCGGGTTAATATTGACTTGGTCGACAAAATAAATAAGTTGGAGGAGATAAGGATCATAATGCATAAAAATACTAGAAAACTGAGATTACAAAAATATCTTTCTTCATTTTTCACCTTGTAAATATTTCACCTATTTTATTTATCATCAAGAAAATCTCAAATCAAAAAATTTTCTTTACAAAAGTTGTTCATAAAAATATATATTATTTCAAAAAAATATTAGAAAAATTATTCAATATAAAAATAAAATATTACAATGAACTGAAAAAGCGTAAAAGCTTACTTCCGAGGTTCATAACTATTTATAGAAAACTCCAAACTGACCAAACTCACTTTTAAACTTCATTTTATGAATAAATTTAGTAAAAATATCAAAAAATATTAGAATAAGACGTGCGTTTTGGTGTTTGGGCCCCGTTGTTTATATGTACTATACGCAGAAACTTCACAAATTTATAATTAATTAACCGTAACTCTGTTTAACTTAATTTCTTTTTTAAAACATTTCTAAAAATCAATAGAAATGTATAAAAATATAATTTAAGTCAAAAAGCTAATAAATCCCAAGGCCACGAAGCTGTTACCTAAATTTTCCGAATCTCATAACTTGATCGTATGAACTCCGAATTGGGCAAACTCAGTTTTAAAGTTCATTTAATTATCTATCAAATGAAATTGATTTCTCTAAAATCAGAGTTAACATGCAAAATGTGGGTTTCAGGACTATATTGGTACATAGTATACAATATACCTTAATTTATATTATTATTTAATTTATTATATCTATATATTTTATTAGTATTTTATTAAATTAAATCAAAAAATAATTAATTAATTAATTAACTTATTTATTATTCAGTTATTCATTACGTTGTATAATTAATTCATTAATTATATATAATTAATTATTTAATTACTAATTAAGTAATTAATCCTCTAATTATCTTTTAAATTAGTATACGTATTAAATTAACTTATTAATTAATTAATTTTTTATTTAATTTGTCTCTTTTTCTTTCTCCCTTTTTTTCCTTCCTCTTTTCTTCCTCTTCCCCATTTCTTCTTCTCCACGCCAGCCTGATTCCTTTTTTCTTCCACCGCCGACCCTTCCTTCTCTTCCTCCTCTCCTTCTTCTCCAGCCAAACAACTTAACGATCAGCCATTGGCGTTAGGCCGGTAGGCCAACTACCTCGCCCATTCCATCCCTATTTATAGGTCTTCATCCCCCTCTGATTAGGGGATCCGCCATTTTTGATCCATTTCCTCCTCCATTCCAGAAAGCTTCGGCGAGAGCGTGGGTGACAGGCACTGCTTCATCGCCGTCGCAACGAGGAGGAGCAAGAGGGATGGCGAGATCTTCGCCGGTGTTGATCCCAGCTCTACCGTGCGTCCAACCTCTGCGAGACACCGCCGCATCGTAGGCAACGACCCTCTGGAGTTCGCACCTCCGCACCAGGCGACTCTATCCACAATCCAAGTAGGTTTCCTTCTCCCCCTTCGATCTCCCTCTCTGTTACTTTCCTCCTCAATCATTCTAGTCTTCATCCAGATCGAACCAAACCTATCATCGGTCCATTTCATCTCACTACAAAAAAAGCGTGATTGGCGTGCATACTATGGTGTGCACTGGGCGAGGACATGTGCTCGCTCAGAGCCTAGCGAGCACTTAGGCTGCACATGTGTTCGCCAGCCTGATCGGTCTTTTGAATATGTAGGCGCGCTTATGTTTTCGTAAATGGGCAAGAACTTGTGCTCGCCCCTCTGTGCTCGCCATATTGAAATTCAAGGCGCGGCGGAACAGACGCGTGCCAATTTTTGGGGCGAGCACCTAAAGAGCATGGGGCAAGCACATAAGTGTGCTCGCCCGTGCCCGTAAACAGAACGTCGGGTGCCCCCATTCCTCATTCATGCGCGTCTCCCCCTTTCTTTCATCCCCTCCGACGACAAGAGCTCTGCCATTACTGCGTCGAGGGAGTTCTGTTTGACCATTCAATCACACACACACACACACCCCTCTTTAGGTATATTGTATCGTCCTTTCTCTTTTTATTGAGTATTTCATTCGATTTCATACTTGTTTTAGAGGTTTAGGGTTTTGATGTTGTTGATTGTTTTCTTCCTAAATTTAATATCACTAGTTGTTAATCTTGTTTCTTATACTTCATATAGGTGTTTAATATGTAGTTGTATTTAGATTTGAGTAAATTTTTGTCTAATATAGATGAAATATTATAGGCATGTCAAGTATTTGATTAAATGACATAACAAGTAAAGTGCTTAAATAGTGATGTAGGTGAATGTTGATATAGATGGGATGAGAGATACATTAGTTTCATAACACTAGGTTCATAACATTAGGTTCATTGAAAAGTGCCATAAGACTAGTTTAATAGCATTAGGGAATGTTGATATAGAGAAGTGCCATAACACTAGTTTCATAACACTAGGTTAAATGAAAGAGGTGATGGGAGATACAAAGTCTTTGAGAATAAGAACTATATGATGGATGTAAAATTAGACATTTATTTAAGTTACAATCGTTGGTGCGTGATAATAACTATAAACAAAAATATTTCTTCTGTGATAATTTATTATCACATTAAATTCTAGTTAATGTGATTAAGTATATCACATTAACTTATAGTTAGGTTGATGATAAGTCTAAAACACTAACCATTAATTATTATAAAATCACACAAAATCATTCACACACAGTGCGTCTCTCCACACCAGGTGGTGTGTGGCCCTGCACAACGGGAGGCGTGTGCAAGACATTTGAGGATTTGATCACCTCTAACCGTGTTATATTTTTTTATTGTTTCACAACACTATTGGACTCACTTTGGGATGTTTATCCCAGATCAATGGTCGTGGATTTTGATGTTTGCAGGTTTAAAATTCAGTTTTTTTCAGGTACCCATCTAACATTATTTAGCCAATCCACTCTATTAGGCACTACATTAGAATCACACTCATTGTTAACCAATTAAATTTACGCAATTTCCCGACTAATATAAATGAATGAATATTTTAAGATTATTTTATAGTCCTATTTGTAGCATGTACAAATGTATGACGTAAAGTGATCTTAAAGTATTACATTTATATTAGCTTTCCTTAGTTCGGAGATCCCGGACTAAGGGGTCCGGAAGGATTCAAACTTACTAAAAGGTGGTCGTTGTCACAAGCTCTTTATTTCTTATGGAAATTCGGTTCATAACCCATTCATCTTCGATATACCAAATCAATCATAGTTTTCTATCAAGATAATCATTAATATGATTATTTTGAAAGTTGATTACAATTGATTTATGAGGTATACGGGAGGGGTGCAAGGTTATGCTGCCGAATTCTCGTCAAAAATAAAGAAGCTTGTGACAACGATCATCTTTTAGTAAGTTTGAATTCTTATGGACGGGCTCAAGTGATAACATAATTAAGACACTTCTCTTCTCATCTTTTATCTCAATAATGGATTACGTTTAGGTATTCCTCACATATTTTCCTGGATTTGACATTATAAATTATTTCATTCAGGTTAACCAATATGGCTAATAGAGAGTGGATGTACAAACGTGTAGTAGATGGACGTGTAGCAGATACCTTTCAAAGAGGAGTTCATGAATTTATACAATTTGCTTATGCACAAGGTTCGCGTGTCGTGGATTCAGATGGAACTATCTTGTGTCCGTGTAAAAAATATCGTTTAATGAGGAAGATATCAAAGGATGAAACTCAGTTACATCTTTATAAAATGGATTTCATGGAAGGATATCAGATTTGCTGGAGGCATGGTAAGGATTACGAGGACGAGATGAATGATGCGGAAAAAGCTGACAATAGTAATCCTTTTGTAGATATGGTTATGGATGTTGCGGGTCCAGATTTTAATACTACTTTTTTATATGATGAGGAACCATATGGAGAGTCCGCAGAATTTTACGAGCTGTTGAAAAAAGCGGAAGAGCCATTGTGGTTGGGTTGCAAGACATATTCAAAACTCTCTGTGGTTTCAGATCTTCTATCGATGAAGATGGAGTATAATATGACCGATCGTAATTTTGATGCAATGCTTAGGATTATCAAGAATTTTAAATGAGATACTAGAAGTGGAATATAGTATACCAGGATTGAATAAAGTGGTTCTCTTCTTGTGTGATTGGTATGAACCCAATGGAGGTGTAGTACACGATAGGAGAAATAACATTGTCGACGTGGTACGAAGAAAATTTATATGCAGATTTGAACCATTCATCTTATCTTCTCAAGCAGATCAAGTATGCTATCTCCCACAAGTGTCAAAGAAGAGAAAGAGTGTTGAAACTTTAACTGTTGTGAAGATAAATTCTCGAAGCTATATTTCTAATGATTACACTCATCATGAAGATGACATAGATGAAGCATTCACACTGACACATGAACGAATAGACTTAACAGAAGAAGTCCCAATCATTGAATCGATTCGATTGGCTGATAATGAAGTTTTTTGTGTTGACCTACAAGATGATACCGACTCCAGAAATGATGATTTAGAAAACTCAGAAAACAAAGAAAACAAAGAAATGTCCTTTAATCCCACCGAAATAAATGATGAAGATTAGCTGTAAGTTTTATTACACAATTAGAAATGAATTAGCTAAAATCTTTAGTAATAACTATGTAATTAATTATTACATCATCATTATAGTCATGGCAGGTTTTGGACGTGGCGGGGCTCATGGATCACATCGATCCAATTATCCATCTTCCTAAGACACACCTTTGTCAAGTAGGCAGCCCACCCCCGATGTTGTTTTAGATTCACAGTCCGACGAGGTCCGGCGGGTCATAGCTTACTACGAGTCTCTTGGTTATCCTCCTCCACCCTTTTATGTAGGCAGCTATGGTGAGCCATCTACCTCAGCCGGTCCTACTAGATTCTTGGTCCCGGTCCCCATACCTGCACATACATCGATGGGTTCTGATTCTCCTTCTTCTGGACATCTGAGTACCTCCGTGCCTTTACCTATTGTAGTTGGACAGACTTCGACGTCCCACCCTTTGTTGGAGGTTATGGCGGATGGGAGGTAAGATTTTAATAAATTTTGTCATTTAAATTTTTCCAAATATTAAATTTTGGTTCTGGTATGGGGAAGGATGCTTATCGTCGAGCCTTTATTCGTTTGGCGGAAAAGAGAATGAGCGATACATTTTTCAAGGTAAGGAGAGACTCGCATGCGAAGACGGGATGCGAGGAGATGAATTTTGAAGAGATGAAAAGGTTCCCGCCAAGATGGTGTATGGATGATAGGTATTGTATTTCTTAAATAATTTATAATAAACTTTTTAAAGTAATCAATAATCATAACATATTCCTTGCAGATGGGCGGGTTTCTGTGATGCATTCATTGTGAATGCAGAGTTTGGAAGAAGATCCACGACGGGAAGGACAAACCGCAAAAAATAAAGTATTAAATCGACAAGTGGCTCTAAAAGCCACAATCAGATTAGAGCGGAGATGGTATTACAATATAAAATTTATTTTTTGAAATCTACTTTAATATAATGCAATGTTGTTGTCACATCTTAAAATTATTTTTCAGGTAGCTAGGTTGGAAAGAGAACCCTCTTTTCGGAGTGGTGGTCGAGGTCCCACATGAGTGGGAAAGAAGGAGAGTCGCAATGGTCCACTCCTGAAGCAGGAGAATTGTTGTTAAGTCTATCAATTTATTTGGAATTGAAAGATATATTATAACTCATTTTTCTATATTTTATTTTGTATTTCAGGATCGTTATTTGGCACTATCTGAAGAAAAATGGGGTGGTGATCCAACTGGAGAGCAACCACCATTTGATAAAACAATCTGTAAGCAGGTATAGATAAATATTATCTTATTGTACTCATTTCTTTTATATAATTTCATATTAAACAATGAAAATCTTATAAGGTGTTGGAGGAGAGGGACGTTGTGGCGAACAAGAAGCAGACGCTTGGTGGTCTTCCTCCATACTATGTGGAGGAACATCGTCATTCCTATTCTGCATACTCCCAGCCGTCGTACACACAACCACATTCTTCCCAATCATCAATTCCAATGGAGTCACAGATGATGATGATGGTGGTGCAGGTGACGAAGCTTCGAGGAGATTTCACGGCGTACATGTAAGTATTCCACTTAGAATGAGTAATAATTTTATATTTCTATATCTACAAAATGCAAGTAACAGGTATATATCTTCCATATATAATATAGGTCACAAGGGCGTGCATCTCAACCTCAGGAGATCGAATCTGATGATGAAGAGGAGGAGAAGAATGACCCTGAAGAAGAGGCACGATGTATGCTAGGTTCAAAGAGAAGGAGAAGGAAAAAAAGAAATCAAAGCAGGGTTTAATGTCTAAATTTTTTAGATCAAAGAAGAAGTAAATTGTTGTTGGTATTGACTTGTATTGTTGTTAAACTTTTAGCAAGTCTTTTAGTTTATATGAAATTTGATAGTATAATTTGTTGTAATTTTACCTGTCGTTGCTTCGAACATATATTTGTAGTATTTAGATGTTAAATTTGAATGTTTAGTTTCTAAGTTCATGTATATTACGTGACTTCGACTTGTCAGTGCTAGTTAGCTTAGTTGACGAATTAATATACTATATATACGCTTAGCGAGCTCTGATAAGCACCTGCAGTGGTTTATTGGCAGGCTATACAGGTTCGACGAGGCGTCAAAACCCCACCGAACCTGTATAATATTTTCCTGGAAATCAGTTTGAGCGAGCACATGTGCTCGCCAGGTGCTCCGTGAAAGATCGCCCTATTTTATAGGGGAGATCATTACGGTGAGCATATATGTGCACGCCAGCAAGAGGGAGAGCACATAGCGTCCCAATGTGCTCGCCCACCTGCCGGAGCGACTCTCGTAGAAGCGAGCATGCCCTGAACGAGCACATGTACTGACCCAACAGTCAGGCGTACACATGGCATGCACTTGGCGTGCACATTACGAGCCATCATGTGCATGTCAATCCTATCTTTTTTGTAGTGTATCTTGTGCCCTCTCGTTGTTGTTCTACCTCTCACGTATCTCACCTCCGGCTGCATACAGTAGATAGAGCTCTGGTTCCAATCTATCACCCTGCTGGAACCCTTTTCTTCCATCTCTCTCTGTTTGATTTGGACCGAGTCGTAGCACTCGAGTCAAATTTTTATTTGCAGGTTCCTGATGAACACTTAAGCTTGGGGATGACCTAAAACAAATCAAATCTACGACGGAGCCTCAGCACCGCCCATCGTCCTTCTCCCTCTCTGCCACTTGAGCACCGCACCCTCCATCTCCATTACACCTTCACAGTCCTCGACGCTTAGCCTACGCTAACTGCCCGATTAGCCTCGACCGATAAAGAGTGTTCGTGTCGTCTTTGCTCGCCACCAGTTTCATCACCTCAACCCCGCCACATCGCAGTCAGCTCCGACCCCTCTCAGCGAAGGACTCCACACTCCAACCCTCAGCTGCTTCCTCGAGATCCGCTTCCATCTCTGCTCGAAGACTGCCGTTACCTGCAAAAGAAAAGGGGGAAGAATAGGCATTCGTCTATATTCTATAAGAGCCATATGATCATACATGATCTCATGACCATTGATCACACCATGTGTCAGCATCTAAAGACCCCACTGCTTTGGTGCCTCACGTGCAAAGCACGTGAAGGGGCTATTTATGATGTTTTTGCAAATATGCCCTCGATACTTTCATTATCTTGTTCAGTTTCTCGCCAAGCTTCAGCACGTGGTCAAACACATGACCTTTTGGGAGTTTTACTGGTCGACCTTGAATTTCCGGGAATTACAAGCAGGTCCAGGCTCGACTGAAGGAGCACGTGACGAGCACACGTGTTCTAGGATTTTTGCGCACCTACACTTCTAGTTTTCATTTGCACGAAAAATGCCTATCCGATATACTTATAACTATACATATTAAATATATAATAAATAAAATACAAAATATAAAAATTAAATAAAAATACACAAAAATACCATATTTTACTCTGTATACAGTATTAAAACATTTTGCCAAAAAAAGATAATCTATTTTTAAAAAATCTTTTAAAAATACAAAAAATATAATAAACTTTAAAAATCATAAAAAATAGAAAAATACCTCTAATATTTCACTATATTTTACATAGAAAACCAAAAAATAAAAATTATTTAAATATAACAAACTTTAAAAATCATAAAAAATAGAAAAATACCTCTAATATTTCACTATATTTTACATAGAAAACCAAAAAATAAAAATTAAATAACAAATCACTAAAAATACAAAACACACAAAAACTTCAAAAATTCATAACTAAATAATTATAAGTCACAAAAATATGCACAATATATCATTTTGAAAATAATTTCGCCTACTTTCTAATAAAAATAAAATAAAAAATGTTTCTTACTGTTTACCATTTTAAAAATAAAAAACACTTCACAGATTTCAATAAAAATAGTTTTCTCACTTTAAAAATAATACAAAACCCATAAAAAACTTAAAAATCATTTAAAATTCATAAAAAGCAGGAAATAAAATTAAAAATATAAATATACTAAAATAAAAATCAAATAAAAATTACAAAACATTTTATAATATTAAAAAAATCATAAAATACTTCAAACCATAAAAAACAATATAAAATTCACAAAAATCAAATAAAAATCCAGAAAAAATATCTATAAATAAATAAAAATAGGAAAACCATTAAAACTTAATTTTCTATAGTTTAACCCTAGTTTCCAACAGTTTGCCTCCTTGAGATCGACGTTCCTGTACTAAACACTATATACATTAGTTTAGGAGTCTAAATAAAACAAAAAAATTTAGTAAAATCCACCTGGTCGAAACGACCTTGTTAATCTCTATATGAGGTGAGTTTTTCAGATGACGTCATTGTCGAGGAGGCAGCGCTAGGGTAGACCGTAGAGACCTTGGGTTTAGGATTATCTTCGCCTTTTTAGCCAACTTATTTTTCTAACCTCACAGCTGTTTATTTCTGATTTCTGCCTCACAGGTTTTGAGCCGTGCAACTGAGAATCATAGAGCCGTTTTTTACAATCCCTTGTAAAAATAAAATATATTAATGGCACTTACCCATTTTTCTATTTTGTAGAAGGGACCTCGTAAGGGCATCCCAACTTCTACCTTCCTCTCTTCTTTCTTGAGGTTTATTTCACCGAGTGTCGTGCACTTGAGAGAGCAAGGAACCCACCATGGTTTTCTCGCATCATATTGTCTCAACGGTTTTCTGTGGCTTTTTCGAGGTAGGTGCTTGTTTAGGATTTTTCGAATTTTCTTTATTTACGCCTCCGTAGTTAGATTTAGGATGCGCAACCTAGTTGTATGCTTGTCACCTAGGTCAAAAATAAAAAGAAAAATCATGAGATGTTGTTTGAAAAGATTCAAAAAAAGTGATAAACTGAAAAATAGAACATGGACTGCTAACTTTATCTGACTCTAAAAATAAACGTAACAGACTCCACTTATTTTGGGAGAGCAATCCCCAACGAATGTCTGACAGGTACTCTCCAGATTTGTGAGTGAGAGACGACCCATAAGGTTAGAGTCAGAACTCAAAATTCTTTTGAAATACTACTGATTTCATACAGTTAATCACTCTACTCTTCAATGGGGACTCTCGGGTAGCCAGAAACGGTCCAAGTTTTATTATCAGAGTGGGAGATTTAGAGGACATTGTATAAGGCTCCATCCTCAAGTAACACAGGTTGCCGGAATCAATTCATACTTACTCCCATAATGGCTGAGAATAGGTGATTCTCTATAAGAACTCGGGACAGTCTTTCGGGGAAGTTTTGGGTACCTTTCAGCTTGCGTAATCTGTGAGAAGACTTGCTTGCCAATTAACCCTAAAACTGAAAAGACCAATGACCGAACTTTCACGGTCATCATCAGGTTGAATTAGTGAATCAGGGGTTTTGCTTTACGTTTGATTGTGTGGTGTGAGTATGATCTCTGAGATCTTTTGCAGACACTTATCGTCTATGTCTTGTCTAGAATTTGTTTTCTTTTTGTTGAGTCATGATGATGGGTAGATGTTCTCTTAGGTTGACTTTTACAGCATTGCTTCCATGCGCATCTACCCATTCATCTAGTTCGGTTCGAGACATCTCATGTTTCGAACCAGAGTTGACTACTCTGTCCTTCTCCAGGCACAACTCCAATCCTGGAGATTCTTCATCTTTTTTGTCTCTGTTTGTCTCTCCTGGGTTAGTTCGAGAGAATTTTCTCTTCGAGCTCAACCTTGTCCTTCCTTCCTTCTCTGAGTTCGATTCTGATCCTGGAGAGTTGTCTCCTTTTATTCCTTGTGCTTCTTTGTCTTCTCCCGTTCAATATATCCATCCTTCTTTGTTCACTTCAAGTTTGCCTTCTACTACACATGTGGCAGCTGGGCAGAGATTTGAGACCCGTGAGCCTGTTTCAAATCAGATGAGAAATTCGGTCCACAAGTTGCTGAGACAAGAGTATGGACTAAGAAGCCGACATCATATTCAGAAGCTGAGTCAGTTTCTACTTCAAGATTACTGACTTTCCTGATTGATTCAGATTTTGTTTCACTGCTGCCGAAATTTCATGGAAAGCCGCATGAAGAACCTTATGAGCATCTCTTTAAGTTGGAGGATATCCGTGGGACTCGATTATACTTGGACATTACACCTAAGGATGCTATGATAAAGATCTTGAAGAACCTTATGAGTATCTCTTTGGGTCTGAGGAGATCTGCGGGACTCGATTCTACTCGAACATTACACCTGAGGATGCTATAATGAAGACCTTTCCCTTGACACTCAAGGACGGAGTCGCAAGATGGCTTCGATGTTTGGGAGAGGAGAGATCTAGTTGGGGTACGTTTCAAGCTGCTTTTCTTAGGAAAAGTTACCCCATTAGTTGGGCCAACTTCATACGGTCGGTCATCAAAGATTTCTCACATGATCCCCATGAGCCACTCCAGGATATGTGGCTTCGATTTCATATTTTTCTGAGGAGATTCCCGGATCATGGGATCTCCAGAGCTTAGTTATCTCATATCTTCTATCAGGGGATGCCCACATATCAACATGCATTGGTCGATGCCTTGTGTGGCAGTTTACACTGCAGTCTTGACGAGAATTCTCTTTGGACTCTATTTGGAGAGGCCTCTGATGTCAAGACGACACATGAGGGAGATGCCATACCACTTAGATGTGTTTTGCCTCCCGCTGATTTAGGGATCGTGCATCAGGCAGTTGATATGGACACTGAAGCAGTATCGAGGATGGTTGTTGACATAGATATGGAGAGTTCTTATCCTCGGAAATCGACACTTCTTCCATTGAGTTTTCAGCCAGAGTATGAGTCGGTTCTGTGCTTCCCATTTCAGGAATCTTGGATACCTACTCCTCAGGTATTCAAGATAACGAGCGAAAGCCAATGCTGTTTCAGCCAATTTATCAGCCGATTCAGTTTCCATATCACGACCAATGCTATGAACGGCTACCTCAGGAGCAATTCGCCTTGAACTCATTTACTCTTTTTGAGCATATTTAGCAGCCTAAGATGGATGCGGGACATTACTTCGAAAGTCTTGATATAGATGGTCCCATGTTTGATCATTTCGTCCATTTGATTCATGAGCATACTACTTATAATAGAGAGCAGATGGACACCTTTAAAGATTTTATC
The DNA here is from genome assembly GCA_037367405.1 of Ottelia alismoides. NCBI lineage: Eukaryota > Viridiplantae > Streptophyta > Magnoliopsida > Alismatales > Hydrocharitaceae > Ottelia > Ottelia alismoides. Next base: position 790,151 of record JAZKJV010004814.1, on the reverse strand, counting down.
GCCAGCATTGTCACAGAGCAGAGGTCAGTTTTAGATATTCCTACTTTACCTGAGTCATTGAATTCTGTTCCTTCTGGTTCCCATAATGATCAGAGGCAACTTAAAGTTGTTGAGACATTTAGAAGCGAGGAGCATGCCATCGGCAAAAGCGCAAGTGCACATTCAGATTCTGATTCTCTTCATAGCAAAGGCAAAAAATCACAAAAAATGGAAGAAAAAAAAAGAGAAAATATAGAAATATAAATAAAGACAAGACTCCGGACTCTCCTACTAGATCTCTTTCTTCTGTTTTTCATGGAGCTAGTCCCCGTTTGACAAAAATATCTTCGTCATCTAATCCTTCTATTGTACAGACTAACAAGGAGGATGTACAGATACCCTTCCTAAGTGCTCTAAATCTAGGGAAGGGAGAAAATGAGAAAATTTAAAAAAAGATTCAAGATTCGATATTCACGAAGGAGATGTTGTACCAAATTCAAATCAAACTCACTCTTTCGGAGGCATTGTCCCGCATTCCTCTTCTTTAGAAATGCCTGAAGCAGCATATCGCACCAAAAAGGAAGAAGAGGTATAATCATTATTCAGAGAAACAGGTGTTGACCATTACCACGTGTTATGCCATCAAGCACATGTCTCCCAAGAAGAAAAAGAAAGACATGGGAGCACCATTTGTCATTTATCAGATTTCAGATCACAAGTTCGAGCACACCTTATTGCACAGTAGGTCGTCAGTGAACATTTTACCCTTCCATCTTCTCGAGACTCTTCATTTAGGGCCTCTTAAGCGAGCTAGAATGATTTTTCATTTTTCAGACCCATCGGTCAAGAGGCCGAAGGGTATACTCTGTGATGTTGTCATGATGGTACCAGGCACAAAATTCACTGTGGATTTTGTGGTCTTAGACTATGACTAATTGGTACCATCATAAGATGTTGTTATTATTCTTGGTCGGCCTTTTCTGCATGCAGCCAAGGCCATAATTGATTATGGGACAGACAGTGTCACGTTCCGTCCAAAGCAGCACAATGCTGAACCCCAAGCCGATAGAGGCTCTGCTAGCAGATGAGTGTGCTTCTGGATCATCAGATATAGAGACATGTGGGGTTACATATGAGATACTACATGATCATATCCCTTCTAATTCTATGGAGACCCGAGATTTCCTTTGTCGAGAGGAAAACTTGGAGATCACATCTTTTAGTGATCCGAGTACACATTTTTGGAGATGTGCTGGTGAGATCCCTAGTATCTACGTCATTGAGACTAAACCGCTGATGGCACATATTTCGAAGGCCGAACTCGTTTCGATTATAAATCCTTTATTTGAGCCTTCCAGTCATGAGACTATTGAGCCCTCACTACGCATTGATTTAGATAAGGGCTATTTTGATGAGGAGATTGATCATATCTAAGCAGATTTTGACTGCTTTCTCGCTTCTACTCTAGACATAACACCAATGTCTCTATACTCACACAAAGTTGAGGATAGTATGTTAGAGGATGATTCTTCGTCTTCTTATTTCAGTGCTGATGATCATAGTGATTCAGAGATCGTGGTGCAACTCACAAAGGTCGGTTCTGTCCATCTTTTCGGCCATCTGGGCTACTCCTCACCGGTTGACACAGCTCATTGATCCTCCAATTCGGATATGGATATCTCTGAGGATGACCCTGATGTTGACCTAACTCTTATACATTCTATCATTCCTAGGTCACACAAGAAGGCTACTCTTCAGCTTTCTTGAGCCTGTACAGTTCGTTCACTTTGTATATATTTTTGATTTTATTCTTTCTTTCTTCCGTTTGTCTTAAACCCCCGGATTTCGTGTAAAATTTTTTCTATACTTAGGATGTATTTTATCCTAAGTATATGGGGGTGTAGACACTTTGTTGTTCATATCGTTATGTTCCATTACCTCTGTTGTTGCTTATACTTAGGATGTATCTTACCCTAAGTATGTGGGGGTAATATCGCTCATTTCGCTTTTGATTATTTTCGGTTTTTGTATTGTCTGCTCTCTCGTTTGTCCCTCACCTGTTGATATTCTTCTCTATACTTAGGGATATTTTACCCTAAGTATAGGGGGGACAAGCTAAGCCGTTGATTGTGTATATTCTCTTGACCTCGATCATCTTCAGTTTTTAGTCTGTTATCCTTAAGATTACTTGATCCTATGTATAGAGGGAATGATTGACTGCTATTAGTTTATTCGTTATTCTTTGAATCATTGTAGTATAGAATTTATTTAAGCGATCTATACTTAGCCTGAATTATGTCTTCCTTTGTTGCTTCTTTGGTCACTATGAGGACATAGTTCACGCTAAGTACAGGGGGTGTCATATAAATATTTGATATATACATTAGAAGCCATAACTCGTACTTTATCGTATTTTTAATAATATGGATCTCTAAAAATATGGGTGTATATTTTAGGTTTCTAAAAGCCGAATGAAAACTGTAAATATGACTTATTAAAAAATAGCTAAAAATTGTATATAAAAGAATGTTGTAAAACACTCGGTTAAAATCCTTAATTATTTGAAACTTGTAAAATCTTGTATAAAAGACATATAATCTTGGATATAAAATGTGTATAAAATCTTTTTGTAAAATTAATTCTTGTAAAACTTGTGTAAATCAAATTAATTCACTAACTCTTTTAAAATAACCTTAAAAATTGAAAATTTTAAAATTCAATAAAAAATTGCAAAATTCTTAAAAACCACGTAAAAAGCTTAAGCTAAAAAAATCTACTACATAAAAAACGGTTGCATTCATTCGCATTTCCAGAACAAGTCTAATTCTTGAACCGAATGGATTTAAGTTTAAGATATGGAGCTTGGTCTAGGCCTTTATCCACTTAATTCAAAAGGGACTTTATTAGGAACTGGAACTAAGACTTTTCATGTCTTTTAGACTTAATTCTTTGGGTTCCATGAGACCATGTTCAGAATTCAACTTGAATGTGTCTAAGTAGGACACCTGGTATCATCCGTTTAACTCTTCTCCATTTGAACGAATTTTGAACTCATGCACTCTACACTTAGCTCAACTTGCATGGGACTGCGGAGGGCAATCAATTTCGATGGTATGTTTCCATCCTTGTCTAGTGGTGCTGACATCTAAAGACAGGAGAGATTGGGGTTGAAATAAAGTTTCGTATGAGGGAAGGATTTGCTAGCATAATCTTCTCCAAGACCCCAAAAAATAGATGGAAAGAAAAGATGTTATATCTGTCGAGGCATAAAAGATCTATGCAGTGCAACAATCATTTCTACTAAAAAGAAGACAAATACACCAAATACCAATTCGACCACAATGGTCTATGCTTCAAAAAGCTTGCATTATCTTAGTGGAGACTTGGTTAAAATGGTCAATCTTCACAAGGAGATGTGATTATACTTATCACACTCCAGTTCTCTTCTCATTCTTCTTTTTTTCTCTCTATACTCTATTGTGGACACAACACAACATGACCTTAGAAGGAAATACCCCCTCCTCGAGGATCGAGTAGCTGGATGAGGGCCCAATGAGAGTGTATTACTGGGATGGGTTATTTCTTCGCTTCTCTAAGTAGGAAGAGTTAAAACCCTTCACACACAGTATGGATTGCTTTCAAAGTCGAAACTTTTGCGTGATGAAAGGGTGGATCTAAGATGGCTGTTAAGGTGAACCTGGATAAGCATTTGTGGAACTTGAGGGCTGTTGAGGTTTAAATCCTAATTCTAATAGAGTCCCGACAAACTATTAATCTAAAGGTCTAATCCAAGTTCTAAATTTTGGGTGAAGTGATAATCGATTTAAAGAAACAAGCATGTTCTAAGTTCTTTTATTTTCTTTTTTTATTTTTCTTTTTGCTTGCACTTATTTATAGAATAAGTGTTTGCTAAGGGACTAGCAAAGGTAAAGTATAGGGGAATGATGAATCATCGCCTTTATTCTTTCATTTTGACTAAAATCCTTGGTAAAATACATGTAAATACTCACTAATTCTAATTAATTATCATTATAACCACACATATTAATATATATATTTAATATTTTTTATCTAAAATAATATAATAAACAGAAAAAAGGAAAATAAATGAAAAAGAAGGATGTATATAATATATATATATGAGGATGGGGAGCTTGCACCAAGGTGCATGTAATTTTACATGCACCGGGGCTTATATCTTCCACATTTTTTATTTTTTTTGAAAAATACCATCATGTATATTCATCTATATATCCCTCCAATATACCATTCAAATTTCGTCAGAAACAGAGACTCCTATGACCTCCATCTAGAACATGTAATTTTAACGGTCTCAGAATTGATGTAATCGACCTGTTCTAGATGGAGGTCATATGAGTCTCTGTTTCTGACAAAATTCGAATGGCATATAAGAGGGATATATAGATGAATATACATGGTGGTATTTTTCAAAAAAATAAAAAATGTGGAAGATATAAGCCCCGATGCATGTAAAATTACATGCACCTTGGTGCAAGCTCCCCATCCTCTCTCTCTCTCTCTCTCTCTCTCTCTCTATATATATATATATATATATATACTGATCCTAACCTCGAGATCGGGTCAATATTGATTTGGTCAATAAAATAAATAAGTAGGGGGATATAAGGATCATAATGTATAAAAATACCTGAAAACTGAGATTACAAAAATACCTTTATTCATTTTCACCTTGTAAATATTTCATCTATTTTATTTATCATCAAGAAAATCTCAAATCAAAATCTTTTCTTTGCAAAAGTTATTCATAAAACTATATATTACTTTATAAAAATATTAGAAAATTATTCAATATAAAAATAAAATATTACTGAACTGAAAAGGCGGTAAAAGTCGACTTCCGAGGTTCATAACTATTTATAAAAAATTCAAACTTACCAAACTTACTTTTAAACTTTGTTTTATAAATAATACTATTTATTAAAAATATCAAAAAATATTATAATAAAATGGGTGAGTTTTGACGTTTGGGCCCCGTTGTCTATATGTACAATATGTAGAAATTTCTCGAATTTATAATTAATTAATCGTAACCCCGTTTAACTTAATTCTTTCATTTTGACTAAAATCCTTAGTAAAATACATGTAAATACTCACTAATTCTCACTACTTACCATTCTAATCACAAATATTAATATTATATATGTAACACTTATTTTATCTAAAATAAAATAATAAATAGAAAAAAATAAAAGAAAAAGAAGGATTATATAATATATATACAGACTTATCCTAACCTCGAGACCACGTCAATATTTACTTGGTCGATAAAATAAATAAATAGAGGGAGATAAGGATCATAATGTATAAAAATACCAGAAAACCAAGATTACAAAAATACCTTTATTCATTTTTCTCCTTGTAAATATTTCATCTATTTTATTTATCATCAAGAAAATCTCAAATCAATTTTTTTCTTTACAAAAGTTGTTCATAAAAATATATATTATTTTATAAAAATATCAGAAAAAGTATTCAATATAAAAATAAAATATTACAATGGTCTGAAAAAACTGTAAAAGCTGACTTTCGAGGTTCATAACTATTTATAGAAAACTCCAAACTGATCAAACTCATTTTTAAACTTCATTTTTATGAATAATACTATTTATTAAAAATATCAAAAAAATATTAGAATAAAATGGGTGAGTTTTGATGTGGCCCCGTTGTCTATATGTACAATATGTAGAAACTGAAACAAAAACCTAGGTCCGCCACTAATACAATGTCTGTCATTTTTGACATGGTTGGCCACTTTTCATGAGCAAGGCATTTCTATTTGTCAAGAATATTGAAGGGTTGAGTCTATTACGTAATTGATTTTTTGTTAATACACTTTTCATTGGGGAAGGTGGTGATCGTTCAAATACCCGATCGATCCACCAAAAGACCGCTCATTTCCATCGTCATAAACTTCTAAGGTGACAAACACATAGTGGACTTTATTTTCCATGATATTGAGCAACGAGGAGGATTGTCTGAGTATCCTATCATCCTATAAAAGCCATTCTTGTCCTCTACTGAGGCAATTGTCGAGTGTGAATGCTTCCTGCATGCAGGCTGTTCATATATTCCTGTTATGGAGGTCCCTCTTGGTCAATCCGGCCGCTTGAGTATGAAATGACTTGTGATGCTCTTCCTAGAACATGAGAAAAGAAATCGACTGCCTGCTGTTGGAGCACCATCACCGCCTGCTCTTCCTGCCGCTTGAGTAGTGCCTCCGTAAATAAATTCTCTTCTGCCACGATGACACTGACAAGTGGTTTGCTCCCATGATCTTGGAGTGGAATAACCTCCAGGTCAATTAGATAATTAGAGAATATTATTTTATGAACTTTAAAGGGAGTATAGTGAAATTAGAGTTTGTATGAAGAAGTTACGAGGTTCGGAAGTTGAGACATTAACAATTTGAAAATCATATTTCTTGGCATATATATACAGGTTGGAATTTTTTGTGACTTATATATATATATATAACATGGGACATGGAGAGGACCTACAATGGTTGATTCGTCGGATAGGAGGTGGGGTCTTCTCGAATTTATAATTAATTAACCGTAAATACATTTAACTTAATTTCTTTTTAAAATGTTTCTAAAAATCAATAGAAAAGTATAAAAATAAAATTTAAGTCAAAAACCAATAAATCTTGAAAAGATGGGGGATGAGTACACACTATAGGGTTGTGGGTAAACGGTCACTCATCCAAGACCTGTTTACCCACATAAAAAGTCATACAACTCAACAATCCTCCTCAAGTTGAGTATATGTATCAACTATACCAAACTTGTCTACATTCAGTTCAAAAATCATTATAGATAGCCCCCTTGTGAAGAGATCAACAATCTAATCATTAGATCTCAAATAAGGAAAACATAGTTGACCAGCATCAATCTTCTCACAAATGAAGTGTTTTATCAATATCCACATGTTTCGTCCTCTCATGCATTACAGAATTGTTGACCAAGTTTATTGTATCTTTATTATCATAGAACATCTTTAATGGCATGACCACTTCAGTACCCAATTCCCTCAATAAAATTTTAACCATAGGATCTCGATAACACCATTTGTAAGCGCCTGATATATGTTCCCTCACTAGATCTGGAGACCATATTTCTTTTCTTGCTTCGTCAAATAAACATGTTACCACATAGATATACACCATACCCCAATGTTGATTGCCTATCATTAACTAATCCGCCGTGATCTTTGTCAGTGTAGCCTTCAATGCTCACATCACGTTGTTTTCCTGACCATAAGCCATTTACCATTAGATTTTTATGTAGCATAAAATCATGTCTACATCATTCATACGAGCCATGGTAGGGGCATGCATGGATTGATTGACCATATTTACAACATATGTGATGTCAAGTCTTGTGAGAGTGAGATAAATTAATTTTCCAACTATTTTTTGATACTTACTTTCATAGCTTCATTGAAAGGTCCCCCATCCATTTTGTCGAGCTTATCATTAGCATCTATAGAAGTGGAGGTAAGCTTGCATCCAAGCATATTAGAGTCATTAAGTATACTAAGAGTATAATTTCATCGATTTAGACGCATACCTTCACGGGAGTTGGTCATCTCAATATCGAGAAAGTGCTTTGATTTGCCTAAGTCTGTTAGTTTGAACTCTATAGTAAGAATTATCTTTATGTAGTATACTTCTGCTTCATCATCACACCTCATAATCATGTCATCCACATACACCAACATGATGGATCGCTTCTTATCCCACCTTTTGATGAAGAGTGTGTGATCTCCATTAGGCTGATGATACTCATTTTCTATCATCACCACTCAAAGACATTCAAACCAAGCCCTGACTGCTTAAGGCCAATTAAATGTCTCTTCAATTTGCATCATTTGTTTATTTTCCCATATCCAGGATCCATCTTCATGTAGACTTCCATTTTGATATTTCCATTCAAGAAGATATTTTTGGCATCCAACTGGTACATTTTACATGAGAAATATGCAACAAGATATATAATGACACATGCAATGTTCATTTTAGCCATAAGTGCAAACATCTCGAGATAGTCTATTCTATACTTCTGACTGTATCCACATGCAATTAATCAAGATTTTAATCTGTTCACTTTTCCATTAGAGTTATACTTGATCATGTAAGCCACTTTTGAACCAACTCGATGAGCACCTTTCGGGATGTGCAATGTCCCATGTGTCATTTTTTTCAAAGCTGTCATATCTTCCTCCATCGCACAAGCCCATTTGGATCACCTTTTGCTTCATGTACATTCATGAGAAGATCATGAGAATACAAAACTGTAATAAAACTTTTATAACATAGACTCACCTTAGAGTAAGATACAAAATATTCCACATGATAACAAGTAGACGGTATGATTAATCTTCCTACCTTTAACATAGCAATAGGATAGTTATCGTCAAGGTTTTCATTATAATAAATCAATTCATTGAGCATATTGCTAGTATCAACTTGATTATCAAATGAAGAAGATATACACATATAGCTCGGTAGCAAATTCTCCTCATGAGCACTTTTTCTATATGAGTTCTCTTTTCTGCCATATGCTCGCTTAAGAAACCTTTTACTGCCATGGTAATTCATATCAATGTTGGCTCTCCATGAACTTCATGATGCATGATTCATCTAGAAGACAAGCATTGGCTGCATTGTCCATAGACTCCCCCTGAGGAAGAGGCATCTCATAGTATATGATCCATATTCATGAAAAGTAACATCCTTACATATAATTTTCTTGACAAAGGATCATAGCATTTGTACCCTTTATGTGTACAAGGGTAGCCAATAAAGATGCATTTTGTGGTTCTTGGATCCAACTTCCTCTTGTCAAGGCCAAAGTTGTGAATAAAGCACACATACCAAACACACGAGGGTTCATACTGAAGGGAGATTTATCAGGATGCAAAATAAAGAAGGAGGGGGGGTTCTTTCTAATAGCACCAAAAGGTCGTCTGTTAAGGAGATAAGTAGCATTTAGTGTAGCATCCCTTAAAAACTTCTTAGGAATTTGTCTTTGAAAAAGAAGAGCTCAATGACTTCCAATAACAAGCAATTTTTCCTTTCAACTATGCCATTTTGTGGAGGGTATAACTGTAAGTGATTTCATGAATGATCCCTTTCTCTCCTGGAAATAACTGAAAGGATCCTTCTACATACTCCTTAAAATTATCAATCTATAATATTTTCAACTTAGTATCATATTTATTTTCAATCACATTATCAAAATTCTGAACAATTATAGGGATTTCGCTAATACTCTTCATCAAGTACAAACAAATATAACGAGAGAAATCATCTGCGAAGGTTATAAAATCCCACATTATTCACATTTAGATGTTCCCTAAACATCAGAATGTGCCAGTTGAAAATGAGAAATACATCTACTATTCGAAATAGTGTAAATTGTTTTAATGTGTTTTGACAACTGGAATGCATCATAATAAATCACCCTGCAATCTACTTTATTACATAAATCTGGAAATAAAAACACAAAGAGTTGAATACCCAGGATGACCAAGGCATTGATGCCACTTCTTCAACTCATGAGCATCTTTAGTTCTGTGATCAATGGTTGCGGTAACCCAAGCCGAGACAATATGAGCATGAAGACGATAGAATCCATCAACAATCAAATAAATCACAATCTGCTTCCTTGTTTACGAAACCTGCAATACACATGCATTTGCAAAAAAAATTAGACGAGAGTGTGGGTCCTTGGCAATACGATAAACATATAACAAATTAATCAGAATATCCAAAACATGAAGAGCATCTTCCATAAGAAATTTATCAATGATAGATATGCTTCCTTTTTCAACCATTTTGATGTAACATATGCATGCATATCCTTGATTTTATTGGTTGCCGGTTGTTTTCTTTTAGCAGACATTGTGAGTGTCTTTTTTCCTTTATTTATTTTTTCTTTTTGAGTGGAGTTCCCAGCAATAATCAATCTTGTGCAATATTTTCTTGCAATGACCACACTTCTTATTTTTCTAATACCTACTAATTTTTCTTTTTGTTAGCAAAGCAGACCTTTCAAAAATGGAGATGTGATTATCTTTCATAACGATATGTTGTTATTCCTCAAATTCAATAGCATGATAGATCTCTTCAATATCAGATCCAATCCTTCCTGTCAAAAGTCGACTCCTAGTCTCCTCAAATTCAGTATTCAGGTCTCCAAGGAAAGCAAAGATCTTCTGTTTCCATACATCCATCCTAGTATTTCTTTTGATGAGCAGTGCTTGTCCAAGTATCATCACAATTATAGTCAATATTCTCACATTCGATCTTCAAAACAGCATAGTACCCATCGGTGATCATCTCTTCGTGTTTCATAGTATACACATCCCTACTCAACTGATTCATCCAGATATCCGGCTTCTTCTACCCATACATACTCTCAAGTGTGAGCCACTATTCTCTGGTTTACCTTTTCCAAATGATAAGAAAATGAATGTATGGAGACACGCCATCGATGATCGAATTTTCGCGTTGATTGTCTTCCACATACCACTACTCGTATGACTTATCAGTGTTAACAAGAGCCTTTTTATACCATCAATGTATCATCTCTTGTCACAAAAGGCTAATGACACCTCCATAGCTATGGACTGCAACAAATAGATATTCTTTTTCAGGTTTACAACAATGATGTGGGTTAGAACATTGTCCATCTTGAAGGTTATTGTAGCTGCAGTATCTTTTGAAGCAGTAAGTCCTTACAACAATACCACAATAATGTTTCCTTTTAACGAGAGTCACAGTACAAATAATGCTAAAAATATTGGCCAAATAGTTATAAAACAACCACAACTTGAGCAATCACATCAGGACCATACATGTCTATCAACCAATATAACGAGGAATAAATCAAGGGTAGAGACAACTAACAACGAGACCCTGTTGGTCTATCAACCTATATACCGCCTTGGAGGAGAGCCCACTACCAGAGATGAAGCCACACATAAGGCATGACAACGGTCTGATCAAATGGTGCACAATCAGTTTGCGCAATCGGGGAGGGATGTGGAGGAGGGGAACCACCGAGGGAGGATGGCACGGAATCGTGCCTAGCAGTGGGTGTGTCGTTGAGGAAGCCATGCACAATAGGAGGGGGAATAGTGCTACCTAGGGAGGATATGAACCATTGAAGGGGAGCACAAAAATTAGTCCTCCACGATAATACAACAATGGAAGAGCAGTGAAGTACGAATCAAGCCTCAACGAGGCTTTGATACCATGTTGCAATCAATCGATCGGAGCATAAGAAGATAGAGATAGGGATTCACGTGAAAAACCCTACGAAGAGAGAAAATCACTTGGGCACATACAAACCCTAATTTTCCTTAAAAAGAGATTACGACTCTCTCTTCACTAAGATAATATGGAAAGAGAAAGGATGGGTACACTGTACAGGCTTGTGGGTAAATAGTCCCTCATCCAAAGAACTGATTACCCACCTAAAAAGCCATACAACTCAACACTTCCAAAAATAATGAAAACCATATAGATAATCATGTCAACAATCTATAAACACACTATACACCAAAGATCTTGCAGTGAAGAGGGAACTGGAGAAAATTTAAGATGATGCAATCGTAAAACTTTTAGATGATGCAATTGTATCCAAACCATATTGAAGGAAAAAGTCAAGATCGTCATATACAAATACTCATGATCATTTCCATACAAGATTAAGAGAATGGATTGTAATGGAAGAGCATGCATTGAGATGCCTCAGCTTGGTGGCACCAAATGAGTTAGCGTCAGCTTTTAAGTGAATATCATCACATGGAATATTAGAGGATCGGGGTGACCGGTGGCGGTTTGGTACTTGATGGTGGAGAACATGGCAGACATTATTCTTTTGCAGGAGGCTAAAATACAAAGCAGGTTTGAAGGAGTGTGACGAGATATTGGGAGAAATCAATGGAAGGAGTTCAGAGCGATTGATTCTTAAGGGGCATCTCGGGGTATCGCAACTAGATGGGTGGATGACAAGTTTGGTCTGGAGGTGGAGGAGCTATGGGGAGATTCTCTTTAACAACTCTGCTGCGGAGAAAGGTAGATAGGAGCAAGATATTTATCACCAATGTTTATGGCCCGTGTAATAGGGTTGGTATGATCACTCTTGTGGATGAACTGTGGCTGGCCAGGGAAGGGGCATCTGACGTCGTATGGATCATTGTGGGAGACTTCAACATGACTTTAATGGTTGAAGATCATCCCGGTGATCGTGGGGGGGGGGGGGGGGGGGAGATTGCAGCTCGACAAAGTTGTTGGGCTTGGTGGAGGAGCTTGGCCTTCAGGTCATAAATTTGTCAGGTTATATGTACACATGGAGGAACGTGAGGTCCCGCTCATGCATTGACAATTTCTTGGTGTCAGTGGAGATGGTCGTGTCTCTCTCGCTCGATGGGGCTTGTGCTTTACCGCGGACACGTTTTGATCATACGCCATTGTTGTGGTCATCTGGGAGGATGTGTGTCATCAGCCCTTTTTCCTATTTGAGTGGGCATGGCTTCTGGAGGAGGGATTTCAGGATTCTGTAGCAACCTTTTGGGAGGATTGCAGATCCGCCAGTTCAGCAACCTATAGGCTAGCTTGAAAACTCGCCTCGCTCAGGAGGTATTTGATGGACTTCAATAGAAGGAATTGGGAGCAGCATTGTATTAGAAGATTGAGGGATCAGGAAGAGGTGTACATGCTAGACAGACTGGAGGATGAGTGGGCCTTGACGGTGGAGGAGACGCTGGCGAGAGGCAATCACTTGGGTGAGAATTGTCTGAGGATAAGAAGGAGGAGGTGGTCTGGAAGCAAAGATCGAGGCATAAATGGCGAAGAGAGGGATACGCAAGTACAAAGTTCTTTCAGGTCATGGCTAGTGGGAGGCGGCGCAAAAATTTGATACATTCAGTTGTAGTGGATGTGTGGTGGAGGAGGGAGATTGGGATGTGGGCATTGCATTGCGGTCACATTTTAAGATTTTAGCAGGCAGTGGACCCGTTCGGGTTGGAGATGGCAGGGGAAAGGTGTCTTGTAGATATCAGACAAGAAGGCGGAGTCGTTGGTACGGGCGATTGCGGAGGAGGAAGCTAAGTATGAGCTTTTCCAGCTTAATGCAGATGAAGCACTGAGGCCTGACGGATTCCCGGTTTGGTTATAGGGAATTCTGGGAAGTGATTAAGAGCGATTTGATGGAGGTGTTAACGGAGTTCTATGGAGGAATAGCGGGTTTGATAGACTGAATAAGGCGCTTATTTTCTTCCTACCCAAGAAAAGTGCCCTGATCAGACTGGATGATTTTAGACCTATTGTGTTATCGAATGCTATTTACCTTTTGGTTTCTAAGATTTTGGCAAATCGACTAAGGGCGGTGCTGCATGGGATCATCTCTCTTGAACAGTCTGCATTTATACCTGGTAGAGCTATGGAAGATGGGTTGGTTATGGCCTCGGAGTTGGTGTCAGAGTGGAAAAGGAGAACAAAGGGGTGCTCTCAAAGGTAGATTTTTCCAAGCATATGATTGTGTGGATTGGAGATCCTATGGCATCGTTGGAGAAAAGGGGATTCCCTAGATTGTGGATTGCTTGGATGAAGCAGTGTATTACAACTGCCTCTCATGCAGTTTTGGTCAATGGTAGACCGGAGGGGGATTCTTTCAACCACAACGGGGAATCAGGCAGGGCTCCATGTTGGCTCCACTACTCTTTGTGTTGGTATCTGATGCACTTGCAATGCTTATGAGGTTAGCAGTGGCTGAAAATTGATGTTCTGGGTTTTCGAAGGAGGAGCTTTCCATCCTCTGCTTCAACACGCTGATGATATAATCTTATTCATGGGGTCTGAATCAGAGAAGATTAGACGGATTTCTCGCATCACGGACTTTTTTGGAGATGTGTTTGGCCTATGGGTTAATAGAGACAAGTCGGTGGTGGTTCCTTTCTATCTCTCAGAAATGGAGCAGCAAAGTGTGTCTGAGGTGTTGGAGTGCTCGATTTTGTCTCTACATATTACATACTTGGGGCTTCCTCTTGTGGCAGGAAAGCCGAAGGTCGGGAGACTGGAGGATTTTGTTGGAGAGACTGGAAGCAAGGCTAGCGGGTTGGAAGGCGACTTTGCTCTCTAGGGTGGGAAGATGGTTCTGTTGAAGCATGTTCTCTCGACGATCCCAATCTTCTTTTGCTCCACGACATCGTTACCTGCAAGGTTTTGAAATAAGATGGAGGCGATGATGAGAAGATTCTTTTGGTCAGACGGTCGACAGAGCAAGAAAGGTTTTCACCTCGTAGATTGGATCAAGGTGACGAGCTCAAAAAGAAGGGTGGCTTGGGGGTGTTGCGGATGGGGGAGATTAATAAGACTGTTATGGCAAAGTGGGTGGTCTGACTATGGGATAAGTCAGAGGATTTGGTATGTCCATTGTTGAGGAAGATTTATGGGGTGAATTTATCACTGGAGGTAACTCCGGAGCGATTACCATCATCGATGTAGAATGGGATTACTGCAATGGTGTCGGGATTTTGTCCAAGTTGCAGCTTGTGCTTGGGGACGGTGTTGAATTCCAATTTTGTTAGATGTTTGGACGGGGGATGGTATATTAGGAGAGAGGTACCTGCATCTGCTGAGATTGGCGAGCGACATTGCAGTCACGCTGTAGCAGATCCGGGACAATGGGACGTGGTCTCCGATTTTCACTTCGGCTTTATCAGATCAGAGGGTGGTGGATTTCCTGGCACTTCAGATGGAGCTGTTGCAGAACATGGGACCTTCCACATGCAGAGATCGGTTGGCACGGGAGTTGGAAGATTTTTTACTATAAGAAAGCATATCGATTTTTGGGGGATGAGGGGGTAGCGTAGCTAGATGAGATGGGGGTCGACATGAGGATGATTTGGAGATGTAAGATGCCGAATCGGATTAAGGTTTTTCTTTGGTTGTTCAGACTGAGGAGGATTCTCTCGAAGGGTCGTCGATGTCTATTGTTGGGCATGGAAGACATTTCTTGTAACCAATGTGGTGCGGCGGTGAAGGATGCGGACCACATGATCTTTGCTTGTCAGTATTCAGTGGAGGTGTGGGCCACGACCAATATTGTGTGGCTGGAGATTCAGAATTGCACCACTTTCTGGCGGAGTATGAGATCGGTAAGTGATGTTGGACATGAGGACAACTCGTTTCCGTTTATTGTTGTTTGGTCCATCTGGTGTGTTAGGAATGAACTCATCTTTAGGTGGCAAAGATTCTATTCTGATAATGTGATTGAGCATCGTAGGATGTTGTGTGTTTCATGGCAACTGTAGCAGGATATAAATCCTTCTAACCTATTATTTATATAAATATACTCTGAAGTGGTTCCCTAACCGGTAGGCCACCCTTTCAGCTTAAAAAAACAAAACTGAGATGATCTACGACACTCTTTTGCTTCTCGTGATAGAGTCAAACCTTGAAATCTCATAGGGATGGAGAACTCGTGAGACTCCATATCATATACTTATGAATTTGAGAAATAAAAACGAAGGAATTTGATATTTTTCGGTTGTAGTAGAATGATGATTCTTTCGTACGTACATAAGTCACGCTCTAAATAGACTTCCTCATCATCCTATGAGCCTTTGATGGCATCTTCAAAGGTTTCCTTCCTCTGTTGATGTCAAGGGAAGACGAACTATAGATTAAAGTCGCAATAAATGTCACCAGTAAGAAAGAAATCGGTTAAAAAGAGATGAGAAAAGTCAAAGCCTATGACTCTGAAAAACTTTCCAAAATTACAAATAACTGATCTCTTCGCTTGAATGTACGTGCACAAATTAAGTTTGAGCATCCAAACTTCACGATATTTTACTGATTAGGATTGACTCAACAAGATTCTTCTCGTAAATAACATACTAATGGGGTTTTGGTAAAAATAAATAAAATAAAAATGGGATGCTATAGAAAGAATGAATAACTACAAAAGAGCCATACGTCACTTTCAATGATTATAAAGACCAGTCTACAAGTCAAAAAAAATAATGAAAACGATAGGGAGAAAAAATATCTCAAATGGTGGCATAATTAACCTAATTTAATTAGACATGCATCACATCAAGAGGAGGAGGAAACACCTCCACTCGTTACGATCACCGATCGATAAGTAAAGGTACCTGGGGAAGGCATGCATGCCTCCTTGGTTTAGGTGATAGTATATTATTCTATCTAACATCTAAGTCCAAGTGAGCAACCATCCTCCATTTGCAATTTTATATGTGACCGAAGGATTTTATAGGGAAGGCATCAACTAAGCTGTGGAATGCCTTAAAGTAAGCAAACACCAATCCACCACTTGCAATCTTCCCTTTACGTCATGCATGCATAAGTAGTCTGTCTTTATGCCTCAGCGTTTGTGTTCCTATCTCTTTGTGGTGAGCGAATCCTCGATCACTCTAGGGATGCACACCAGTCATCCCCATCCTCCTCCGAGGGCCATTCGATGGCGATCGAGTGGCTCCCTTGCGTTACAACACATGTTGTAACAATAGAGCATCCGTCTCCTTGTTTGTGATAGCCATTTGTTCGTTCATTCAGTCGGAGATGATGGTGTCACCAATGGCCATCGGGACGCGAGTGAGTGAGATGAGCAAAAGTCCCAATTCAAAAGTTGACGAGAGAGAAAGTGTGTGTGTGTGAGATTGAGAATGAGCGAGGTTGGAGACACTCGAGATATTGATTCCACAACGGAGAAGATGAGACGAGTTAACATTGTTCAAGGACAAATACACATTATAATGCAGATTAACTTAACGCTGCACGACGAGGAACCATTGGATACTGAATGCATAAGTCACCATTTGGTTCATTACAAGAGAATACAATAGAATGTAATTATTTTCCATTTCTATAACGGTGGAACTTTCAATGAAGGACTCATTCCTTTTTGTCGTAAAGTTTGGTTAAGTTTGGTAAGAGGAAGTAAACGAAAAACGGTAACTTTTTTTCTCATATGATTGGTTTCTTGTAAAATAAAATTCTTATTCTTAAAACTTAATTCTTCTATAGGTTTATATATTTTGTAGAAGGTATGAATAAAAATTGAGATTTTTGTTGTTGTGATATAATACAAAACGGAAAAAATAATAATTGTGTAGAATCAGTCTAGAAATTCCTTGTGCCAACTTTAACTTTGAAATGAATATATCCAAAAATGAAACTGTATAATGAAATCATTCTAATATAAAAAAAATCAATGTCCATCTTTGTATATACATTTTAATAAGTTAATGTGGTTATATATTTTGTCTCATTTGTATATCCGTTAAAGAAACTGAAATCCAGAAACACGCGTAGGTGCTCCTTATCTAATCTTCAACCATATCTATTTTACCTAAAAAAAATAAAAAAATTGACATTTGCCACATATGTGCATGTAAACTTACGTGCAACTTGGTGCATGTAGCCCAACCCATGGCGTGTGCATGAATTTAATGGGCTACTCCAAGGAAGGAGCCAACTTGGTTACCGCATCCTTTTTTTCTCTTTACAACTGTCAAATTCTGACGGTGTCAGAATTACTATAATCAACTTCTTCTGGATGGAGAGTAAGTGAATCTCTGTTTCTGGGTAAAATTGGAATGACATAATATACAGATATAGTGATGAAAATACATTATGGTATTTTCAAAAAAACAAAAAATAGGAGGGAGGAGCTCCATTTTTCTCATACATATATATATATATATGAGAAATTTTTTTCTCATATATATATATGGGAAAATGGGGATGCTCATGCCCCATTTTTTGGAGATTTTTTTGTTTCTCAGACAACACTATCATGTATTTTCCATCACTATATCTCTCTAATATATCATTCTATTTTTGTCGGAAACAGAGACTCATATACCCTCCATCCAGAACAATTAATTTTAACGGTCTCGAAATTGTTGTAATCGACATGTTCTGGATGGAGCATATAACTATCTGTTCTGACAAAATTGGAATGACATATTAGAGCGATATAGTGATGAAAATACATAACGGTATTTAAAAAAACAAAAAAATCACCAAAAAATGGGGTGGCGGCTGTCTCATTTCTCTCTGTGTCTGAGAGAATATGGGTTGCTGCCCCATAATTTTCGTCAATTTTTTAATTATTTTTGAAAAATACTGCTATGTATTCTCATCACTATATTTTTATATTATGTCATTATAATTTCGGTAGAAACAAAGACTCATATGCCCTCCATCCAGATCGTTGAATTCTAACAATCACAAAATTATTATAATCGATATGTTCTGGACGGAGGACATATGAGTCTTTATTTCTGACGAATTGGAATGACATAATATAAGGAGAAAATATGACGTATTTTCCAAAAACAAAAAAAAACTACTGAACAATGGAGCGAGAGCAGCTCCATTTCTCTCTTTCTATCTATCTATAGAGAGGAAACTAGCTAGTATCACTTTAATATTCATATATATATATATAAAGATATATGCCAATTTGCTATCCATATGTTCGATTAAATATGAATATATAATTATATATTTATTTGAAATCATGTATGATAAACTATCATTTGATAAATAGTTTAATATTTTCTATAATTAAATATTTATTATACTACTTTAATTTACAAATGCATATAGATACATCTACATTTGATCAACATATATCTGATCTGCTTCATACATGCTTTAATATCTAAATCCATATCTATTTTATCTATTTTACATGAATACCATAAATATGTAACTTTGATATCCTGAATCAATTTAATACGCAAGTATACTTAAATATTTATTTACAACCATTTTTATTTTATGAAATAAATTTATTGATTATATTTTTTTACTTTTCAATAAATGTTATATTAGCTTTAACATGCAAAAGGATATGGATACGATTTTTCTGTTAACTTATTTATTACAATTTATTTTAGTCATGTTTTAAACTTGACAACAATTATGAGAAAAACATGATTAACCATTATTATATGATTTGATGCAAGATATAACAACAAATATGTTATCCATTGCAAATTTCAAGAAATAAACAACGAATAGTATTAGATGTTATACTTTTTTTTTGCAAACCGAAGTTAAATTCATATAGAAAAACAGGGTACAAAAGTACCATGATGAGTACAAAAGAGGTTGATGTGCCAAACCATCAGCAAGCAACACAAATGAAACAAGCAAAGATGTAATCTTCTGCCCAATAATATAAAGCTGGGGGTGGGGGGATTTAACCCCAACCCAATATAACTGAGTATAAGCCATCGGAGAAAAAGAAAAGAAAAATGAGCAGAGGCAAGTAGTTATAGATGGGAAGCGGATCCCCTGCTGGCCAGCAGGGGTCTGCTGTAAGTGGAGAGTGTTTTCGAGCCGCTCGATCGAGATCGAGCGGCTCACACGAAATCAGGGTTTTTGTGGACATTTACCGTGCGAACCGCTCGATCTCGATCGAGCGGCTCGAAACCGCTCTCTACTTACAGCAGACCCCTGCTGGCCAGCAGGGGATCCGCTCCCGTAATAGATGCCCAAAAGTGAGTAGATAAGAAATCTTTCCATCTTAAGTACCTCGACCGAGGACAAACAACATGGCCATTAACCTTTCTTTTCAACGCTCACCCTAAGACGAACATTCATAGATCCCAGCTTGCTAGAGAGTCCTATAAGAAGAACTCATAAATTAGAGTTGTAAACATAAAGGAAATCAACATATACTGGGAAGATATGCCAACGAATTTTGAATTATTATGTGTCATGTACCTCTCTCAGTCTGAAGGTACTTGTGTCTAATGATGGCATTATCTCCTATATACAAGGGTTGATGTTATTCCAATGTATTCAATTGGCCTCGCTAGCAGTCCTAATTTTATATTAAGGTTATCACTGAGAGTCTTAATGAGCACAAAAATATGTCTATGCATCAGTCTTGATTCATTTATCTTATGTGAGAAAACAAGAGGGAGGAGTCGAAAATATCGGTGCACGATTAAAAACTATGATGCATGCTCAGTTAGAGGAATTACAGTGCTTCACAACGCTCTTCTTGTGGGATGCATCACAGAATAGAAAATTAAACTATATGTGTGCATCCGATGAAAACACACCTAAGCACATAGTTATATTAGCGTGAGAATGGATTTATGCTTTTGGCTAAGTTGAACGATCTATGTGTCTATAATCAAATGTGTTATATGTCCCAAGAAATTACACGAGCGCAATCAAATAAGTAAATGATTGTTCTAGTCTGAGTGCAACTAATTCTACACCAAGAGCACAACATACTTGGGTCCCCGACCATACAACATAGGTCAAAATAGACCCAAGTGTCCCAAAAGTTTAGTCTTGTTTAATTACAATGTGGTTCTATAGAACCTTGAGAAATAAATATTGTAGAAAATTAAAACCTTATCTACTCTCTCATAGCTTAGAAATTTTAAAAAATCTTCACGGTCTTTTAGATTTTTCCTTAGAAATGCCCCGAGCGACATATGCGAAGAGAAATTAGGCAGTTAGCATATGTAATAAGCGAGAAAAGTCGTGAATAAAATAATGTAAGAAAAATAAAGAAATATGAAAGAAAATTGATACAAAGATTAGTACTACAAAATTTAACTGCAAAAATTAGTTTAAACCCTAAAGTATACACAATTCCCTAACAACGACGTCATTTGATGTATCGATGTCTACCTCTCTTAAAAATGTCGATCTGTCATAGCATAGCGAGATAGAAAATGAGTGTTCAAAAACCACAATTTTGAATATGTAACAAATTTTACTTGGTAAGTATACCATCGAACTCAGGAAACATCGGTTCTTTAGTTGCGTGGTTTAAAATAATCTATATATATATATATTCAATTATTTGTAATTCTAATTTCTATGTTAGAAAATAAGACTAAGATGAAGATATGCAAGATGAGTATGTAAATAAAACTCAACAGAATAAAAAGAAAAAAAGAAAGGTAGAACGGTTACAACCGTCCCCTATAAGTTTCTGTTGGTGTCGCCATTGACAACCAAACAAGATGGGACGGTTGAGACCGTCCCCTTTAATAGACAATAGCGACGGTTCAATCCGTCCCTTCAGAATGTTAAACACCTTCTGTCCCATTTTAACGGCCAGAGGGACCTAAGGGGACGGTCCAAACCGTCGCGAATGGGCTTTTGTGGCCATCCCCTTTAGCTCTATGCAACTGAGGGGACGGTCGTAACCGTCCCCTCTGCAAATCAAGGGGGACGGTTTTATCCGTCCCTTCAGAATGTTAAACACCCTCTGTCCCATTTTAGCGGCCAGAGAGACCAAAGGGAACGGTTCAAACCGTCGCGAGTGGGCTTCTGTGGCCGTCCCCTTTAGCTCCATGCAACTGAGGGGACGGTCGTAACCGTCCCCTCTGCAAAACAAGGGGGACGGTTACGACCATCCCCAATGGTTGATATCAGCCCACTGTCTCCGATGTCGACTAGTTGGACCAAATGGGGACGGTGTACACCGTCGTTAATGGCCTTCTGCGCCCGTCGCTGAATGGTTGCAGACCATTAGGGACGGTTACAACCGTCCCCCATGCTTCAACGATGGGGACGGTTATAACCGTCGCGACTAGTTGCGGTACTAGGGACGGTTGTAACCGTCCCCAATGGTAATCTTTAAGGGGACGGTTTGAACCGTCCCCAATGGTTTATTAGAAGAGACGTTTGTGAGAACCGTCCCATCTAAGTAAATGAGATGGTGGCAGAAGGGACGGTTGTGGGACCGTCCCCGATGATCAGAAGGGACGGTTATAGCGACAAAGAGGACGGTCCTTGATCGTCCCCTTAAAGCCACCCGCTTGTAGTGAATGTGATCAACGAAATTCACATATCTAAAAAATATATTCAAGAAATATTGTTCAATTTACAAGTTATTGGTCAAAAGATCAATAATTAATTCAATTTTTGCATAAAATGGTTAAGAGAAAATCAATTACAATAATTCTCAAGCTCATTGCTATGATTAATTCCTCAAAGAATGATTTAAAATCACAAAAAGGAATCTAAATAATCAAGCCTTCTCGAAAAATCCTGCATAAAAATCATTTTTCAAATTTATTACGAAAATATGTCCAATAAAGTCTACACTAATCAATTAAGTCCTCAAATAATAACTTAATCTAATAGGCCTCTGATCCATTCACAAAATATCTAGAATAATAGAATAAAAATAAGCTTTAAAATGACATGAAATTCGCAAAAATTGATTCAAAATGAGGAAGATATTCAATGTAGAAATTCAGAGGCTAAATTGTAAGAAACATTTGAGTTCTTATAGCAAAACGGTTTCAAAACTTGGTCTTATCTTTGGATATCAAAATCCATTAGGGTTTCCTTCGTAATTTGCCAAGTAGGGGCATATCTGTTATTTCTGGAAGGCAGAGGGTGAGCTGGTGTAAACTTTCCACCTTACGTATGTGAACCACGTGTTGGGTTTCTCTGTAGATCCTGGAAGAGTTGGGGTCATAGCTGCAAAAATACCAAGTCCGTATGCGGGGCACGTGAGGCTTGGTTCGGTCTGCAGCTCGAAAGACAAGCCTCCACATGGCGCTTTGCTGCACGTTAAGGACCACATGAGGTCAGGAGGCTCGGGCGGGATGATTTGATGGTTGAGGATGATTTGATGGTTGAGGAAGTTTCATGATCGGGATCAGACAACTCAAAGAGATCTAATCAAGGGTCATAAAATCAGGGTGCTCATACGACACGTGTAAGCTAGGAAGGATTGGTGTCTTCATCTTCCTCGGGCTGCTTGGTGAGGCAAGAGCGGCAGAGGCCTGAGCAAAGCTCCACTTCAGTCCTTATGGCTGCAGCAAGGAGGAATAAGGAAGATGCTCTGATGAAATGTGGGGCTGATGTGGAGCGGAGGATCTGGGTGATTGTGGCTTGCAATTGAAGATGCTAAGAGAAGGTAGTGCCCTTGCATTGGGTCTTAGGAGTACAAGTCGGAGCTCGAGTTGTGACCTCGTGCGAAATCTCAGGTACAACGAGGCTCCCAAATAGGATCTCGTAGCTCCTGTATCAGCATTCGGGAGAGAGGTTTCTCTCGTAGGAGCTCTAGAGGGATTGACCTACAGATGTTAGAGAAAGAAAGAAACAAACAAAAGGGGGGGTGGAACTCCAGCAAAGGCAGAAGATTGGAGCTTGAGCTCCGATCTTTGCAAGGACAGAGGTGGGGTAGGATCTAGAAGCAAAAGAAGAGAAGAGATGGGGGATGATGACAAGGGAAAGTCGATTGAGTGGATGGAGATGTGCGACCGAAGCTTCAGGTCCTGTGCAAGGATCTGAACGTCGATTGGGTCCAATGAGGGTCAAGAGGTTATGGAGATGGTTCCTATCTCTTGGAGGAAGAGGATCTACGGAGAGTAAAACAAATGAAGGGCGGTGGGGTTACCTGAGGGGAAGACCATGATCAGAGAAGGATAGTGCGGTGAGCTTGAAGGAGCGATGAAAGCGGGGAGGAGATGAGGCCCTGGAGGCGAAGATGGGGTAATGATAGGCATAGGAGTATAGCCTGGAAAGGAGCTAAAGCTCCTAGAGGTCTTCGCTCAAGAGATCTGGAAAGGTGCAGCTCAGAGGAGCCGCTACATGATCGTGAAAAGGAGCGATCGTGGATCGCACCTCCTTCTTCTCGTCTTTACCTAGAGTAGGCCTCATGTCTGTTGTTGTCACCTGAGCAGAGTTTCTAGGCTGGAGGTATAAAGGTGGGTGGTGGATGAGGGGCAATTAAGATGTTCTTGGGGTATTTATAGGGGATGATGGGCATTTTAGGGTTTGATGAGGGGTTTGAAGGCTCGGCGAAGGTTGAGAACATGGGGAGGTTATATGCATGTGGTAATGAAGGTGGATAATGGTGAGATGTGAGGGGAAATCGAGGGAGAAATGGGTTCAATGGGGCTTGGGGGTGTAACGGCTAAAGGAAGGGGCTAGTTGACTGAGGTCAACAATGGGCTCTCTTTGATTGGCCGATGGGGAAGGAGAGGCGCTGGAGAAAGGGTTGACTGGATGGCTTGCATGGACAAATGAGGGAGCGGCTGAGGAGTTGATTGTTGATTAAGGAATAAAAAGGAAAAAAAATAAAGAAATGAAATAGAAATAGGGGCTGAGTGAAAAAGTGGTCAACATAAAAGTTGTTGGCCTCGATGAGATCTAGAACTTTCATGAAGGATCCAAAAGCAAAAGAAGTCACTTGTACAAAATATATTTTTGTATTGGTATTAATTTGACAATTATCCCCCATAATTTTTTTGTATTTTTTATTTAGGTTTTAATTAAGGATTAATATATATACAATACATACAACATTAATCTAGTTTTTATAGAGTTTTATATGTTAGGAAAAAGGTAAAATAAAATAAACAAAGATGAAATATGTGCAACATATGCAAAGTAGATCTTTTTATTTTCTTTTGATTTTATGATTTTTGTGGATTTTAATTCTTTATGCCAAATTAGTAAATGATTAAAAGAATACAATTGAAAAAGAATTAAATAAAATAATAAGTAAAAATTGAGGGACTTTTAGGGTCCATTAATACACAACACTTAACCTTAATTTTATGCTATATTAGTATAGTTAATTAAGTTATTTTAGACGATTTATTTAGTGATTTATTAAGGAGATTTTGCTAAGATCCTCATATAAAGTAGATGAATCATGTATTCATCAATAGGATCAATGAACAACTCCATCTCTATTTGCCTTACATGAGGGTGTGCATGAGAATAAAGATCTCTTGGAAGAAATTTCTGGTAGTGATGAAAAGTCCCTTTTTTAGTATGGGAACTGAAATGAACAAAGACACAAGTATCATACATAAACAAAAAAGTATAATTCATTTCTTTGGCGTTTTATTTCTTTTAAGGCAAACAAATACATCTCCATCGAAGGGTGTAGAACATTTAATACATCTCCACCTAGAACATTTAGAGATCTAGATATATATGACATTTAAAGGGAAAAATATTTGGGGACACTACTTCTTACCATTGTTATAGATGTTGCGAATGAGTTGTTTCCCGTTGCATTTGCTATTATGAAGAATGAGTCAAGCAACACTTGATTATGGTTCATCAAGTATATGAATGAGGCTATCCATTTTGGTAAACGAGATAATCACTATTATATCACATGATCAGCAACGGCTTGAAAGTGCAATGAATGCAGTATTCATAGAAGCGGAACATAAGGGTTGTACGAGGCATATTTACAAGAACATTAAGCAATGGTTCCTTGATTCTATTCCTCAAATAGGTTGCATGACTGATAGCAAGGCCATTTGATTAAAAACAATATATACACGTTATTATCTCTAAAAAGACAAATGTGAAAGACATATATGAAAGATTTCCAGTACGTCATTAGGCTGAACTAGAAATAGTCAAAGATATAGTATTTATTGATATAAAATGCAATTTCATCACAAACAATATTAGTGAATTGTTTAATTATTTCTGGTTTACCAACAATGTTCCATCAGTTTTTCTTTTAATTGTGGTGATTGCACACTCTTGGGTAGCCTTTTCCTCTTATCTTTTTGGTAAGAACGACCGTTTTGATACCATTTGTAACGTTCCAAATCTTAGACTCGAGTCAATACTGAGGACTACTGGCTCACACAAGTTATTTATCATGAGCTTAATTAGCTCATTGACCATAACCGATAATGCTCAAGCCCAAATTGTCTAGTAGAAGTCTCCGCGACTTAAAACCTACTATCACACTCTATGATTACTAGAGGTGGGACTAATTTTGATGTGATATTATCATCCCTCTTATATTTGCATTGTCTTCATTGCAATATTTGCTATCTGATATTCTCAATAATAGTGGTGGTTATGCCTCTTGGATAGCCCTTTTCCTCCTATCTCTTTGGTAGGGGTGGGTCTACCTATCGGGTAGCCCTTTCCGCTCTTAGAGCGAACCTGGCTCTGATAACAGAAAACATCTCAAGCCTAGACCTGAGCTATTATCGAGGACGACTGGTCCACACAACTTGTTTAGTTTGGCACAACTGGATCCCTTGATTACAGTCCAAAATTTGTAATCCCGGGTTGTTTAGTAGTTTCCCCCGCTACTTATAACCTACTCTGATACTTTGAGATTACTATTGTGGGATTATTTTTAGGGTGTTACAATGACCCCTACTGTAGTACCTCAGTATAGTACCAAATCTAGTAATCACAAAGTGTGATAGTAGCTTACAAGTAATAGAGGCTACTACCAGAAAACTTAGGCTTAAGCATTTTGGGTTGTGATCAAGGGCTTCAGTTGGGTCCAAGTCCAATAGGTTATATGGAACACTAATCCTCGATAAATAAACCAGATTTAAGGCCATGTATGTTGTAGATGGTATTAGAGCATTTCTCTTTAATAGTGGAAAGGGTTGCCCAAGAGGTGGAGCTACCCCTACCATAGAGTTAGGAGGAAAGGGATATCCAAGATGTGAAATCGTCACTGTTACTGAGAATAGGTCATGGGCCATTACACAACGAGGAAATTGCAGATATAAGTGAGGGTGATTGTATCACCACGAATATAATACTACTTAAAGTAATCATAAAGTATGGTAGTAGCTTATAGGCAGTAGGAGCTACTACTAGACAACTTGGGCTTAAGTGATTTGGGTTGTGGTGAAGAGCTCCAGTTAGAACCAATCCCAACTGGTTGTCTGGGCCAGTAATCACTGATTAACAGATCAGATGTAGGGCTCAAGATGTTACACCTACCTGTATTCGTAATGTTCTAGTTTCTCAATGCACCATTACTTATTATAAATAATAGTGGCAACTCTAGACACTTGGTTAGCATATTCCTCCTACCCGATGAATCTCCATTTCATCACCTTTATTCTATTATTTTGGCCTTAAAAACTCTAGTAAATACATGTAAATACCTTTAAATTACATAAATTAACATTTATGCATTGTTATTTAAATTGTGTATAAAGTACTATTTTTAATGTCAAAATCATAGAAAAATGAAATAAAAGAAAAGAAATAAAATATCAAAGATATTTTATGATCCTAAACCCCAAGACCTAGGCATCTTGATGACTAGGTCGACAAGGAATAAAGTAGCGGGAGATAAGGGTACAAAATATAATAAAAATCCCTTTTATTTATTTATTCATTTTATTTAGTTTTGGGACCTATTTTATTTTCCACTTTTTATACCTCAAATAAAGAAAATTTGCCATGAAAGAGGTAGATAATAAAATATAGAAAAATAAAAAATTAAGTTTACACAAAATTAATATACAGAATAAAAGTTACAGTCTAAATAAGATTCCAAAATCTCAATTTTCCAGACTCATATCTCTCAAATAAAAATCAAACTATAGCAAAATCACCTTTAATTGTATATAACTTCTAATAAGCTATTTAATGAAAGTGGTTTCATATTTTTTGGAGTTAAGGTATGAAAGTTAGATTTTGGACCCCTATTGTATAATATACCCGATTAAAATAATCAATTTATTTATTCTTCGTTATTTTTATAATTTTATAATTTTATAATTTTGTAAATATTATTTATAATATATATACATGTTAAAACTAAAATAAAACCATAAATAAAAAACTAAAATAAAATATGTAAAGAAAATACATAGGTAAAATATCTATACTTAAACATATATATTTAATATACCTATTTATTTAATTGTATATATTATATCAGAAAAATATAATAAAACTATATTTAACTATATAAAAATAAGGTTTTGGTGCGAAGGTTTCCGTGGTGGCGGATGCTTTAGCAGTCATGTTCAGGAGAGCAGTCGATGAGGGATGGTGCGAAGATTTCCGTGCAGGATCCATTTCGAATCTGCTATTGCAATATGTAGATGACACAGTGATTTTTTTAGGAGGTACGGGAGAAATGGATAGAAGAACAAGGCAACTGGTAGATATCTTCAGCAGTATCTCAGGACTCAAAATAAATAGAAGCAAGTTAGTAGTCATTCAATTTGGGATGGACGAGGTGGAGAGCAACAATAAAATGGTTGTTTTGGGCTAACCCTTGGGGGAATTACCCATTACTTACTTGGGGCTTCCCTTAGTGTCAAGCAAGCTCAGAAAGACGGATTGGGATGTTGTTCTCAGGAAGTTTGAGCAGAGACTAGCGGGATGGAAGGCGGTTACAATATCGAAGGGCGGGAAATTGGTTCTTTTGCAACATGTGTTGTCGGCGATACCTGTCTTCTTCTTCTCAACACGATTTATGCCAGCATGGGGTAAGAAAAAAGATAGAGGTAATGATGAGAAGATTCTTCTGGTTAGATGGGAAGCAACATAGGTGGGTATTCATCTAGTAGGTTGGGATGAGCTCACACAAAGGAAGTGCAAGGGAGGACTGTGAGTTAGGGATGTGAACTGTATGAATACGACGCTTCTGGCAAAGTGGGTGGTGTAGATCTGGGGCAAAAGTGAGAGATTGGCCATTATGCTGATACACACCATTTATGGAGTTAGGGGCTCCTTGGAGATAGGAAGATCACGATATGAGTCCTCCCTTTGGAGTGGTATTCGAGGCATCTTACCGATGCTGAGGTCGAGAATGATGCCAAGGTGGGTGCCAAAGAGGTCTTCCGATTATGGAAGGATGACTGGACTGGTGAAGGGGCCCTCTGTGATAGGTTCCCTAGATTGTTTGCTTTGGCGACAAACAGAGGATGCTCATGGCTGAGGCTAGTGATTCTGGTTTGTGGGTCCCTCAGTTTCTATCTGATCTCTTGGAGCGATGAATGGAGGACTTGGTTAGATTACAGTCCGAGTTGTCCTCTCCTACATGCGTTTCTTAGGGAAGAGATCATTTTCTTTGGAAGGGGGCAGATTCTCGGTGAAAAAAACATATAAAGTGTTCAGAGGGAGCCCGGAGGTTCTGGATCCTGATTTGAATTAGGATATGAAGATAATTTCGGCAAGCAAGATCCTATACAGAGTGAAGGTCTTCCTTTGGTGCCTCAGAAGGGGTAGATTATGTGACAAAGTAAGAAGGGGCAGGTTGTTTGGAATCTCGGACACCCAATGTGATAGATGTGGTGCACAACTAGAAGATGCGGAGCACTTATTCTTTACTCGCCCCTTTTCGGAGCAGGTTTGGAAGGAGGTAGGAGCACCATGTGCCTCTCATGGGGGAGTGTCTGATTTCTGGAGGTTGGTAATGTCGGTTTGGAGCAACTCGAAGAACGACTGTGCACTTCCATTTGCAATGCTGTGGGCCATCTGGGGAGGAAGAAATGATCTAGTTTTAAAAGATCAGAGGTTTTATTCAGAAAATGTAGTAGCATTTTATCTCTCCCTTTATCGACTCTGGTCCACAAGGTAATGTATCTATTTTTCCTCTATTAATATAAATGCTCTTGCGGTGGGTCTCAGCTTGGGACTTCACCCCCTTTTCGTCAAAAAAATATATAAAAATAAGTTATAATTTTATAAAATAATAAACTAAAATAATAACATCAAAAATAGAAAATAAAAATAAAATACCCTAAAACATAGATAAATATACCTATAATGGAATCCTAAAAACTAACATGTAATTAAATACCACTAAAAAATAAATAAAAATCATAATAAAATACTGTATAAAATAACAAATTTTGTTATTTTATTACCTAAAATTAATAAAATCATTTCTTATTTATTAGTGATTTTCTAAATAATCTTGTCTGGGTTTTTTCTGATTAGTCCACGTAGACCAACCAGATTTCTCCGCCCGTTGACCTCGGTCAACTCTCTGATTGAGGTCTCCAGGTTGTCAGACCTAGTGATGAGAGGGATCTGACGAGGGTCTAGAGTAATCCGCACAAGGCGGGACCACAATGTCGCTGAGGTGACCGCTCAACAGATCCCGAATCAATCAACAATTAACCCACAGTAAATATATGCAATAAATATCCAAAAATGTGGAGTTAAAATTTATTATAACTCTACATGTAAATGTGTATAGGTGTAAGTACAGGTAGAGGTCGAACACTGGGAGGCGAATGGTTGTATGTGTTGTGTAATTATTCAATTCATTGTTCATGTCCATTTATTGTTTTTGTGGGTTTTGGATTTTATTTTTTTTATTATTATATTTTTTATTTTTTTATTTTGTTTTTATATTTTTATAATTTTTTATTTTCTTTTTCTATTTTTAGTTATATAAATATATATATATATAAAGATATGTATAAAGATATATATATATATAAGAAGAGAGAGAGAAGAGTAATATAGTATATAGATATAAATATATAGATATAAATGCTTAAAATATATATATATATATAGATATAATTTTTTTAATATTTCTTTTTCTAATTTTTTATTTGTTGTTTTTCAGGAATATTTCTAATTTTTATGTATTTTTATTTTCAAAAATGTCCTTAATATAGGGCTAAATAAATAGCTGAATATAATTTGGGTGTTAAAAATATAAAATAAACTCCAAAAATTCCCAAATTAATTTTAATACATTAATAATAATATATAGATAATTATAAAAGAGAAAAATGTATTTTGGGGGTTTTTTAAGGATTTTTCTATTTTTTTGTTGAATTTTGGAGCTTTCTGATTTTTTTGTTTTTCTTATTCATATTTTTAGGTTTTTTCAATTTCTGGACTCAATTTAGACATAAATATACCATATATAATTTTTTTGTAATTTTTCAAAATCATTTTCTAATTTTCTTGTATTTTATAAATTAGACAGTGCAAAAATGGCTCTGATTTCATTTTTAATAATTAGGAAAAGTGCAAAAAATGTGAAATAAAATATGGGCATGTAAGAGCATCACATTGAGCATCTATCCTAATTTTTGTGAATTTTTAGAAGCCTCATAGGTATTTTTAATAAATGGATAAAAGACACAAAAATATTTAAGCTTGGCAGGGGCAATTTTGCAAATATAATACTTCCAGGGGCATCAATGCAAAAATACAATAGGAATAAACATTTACTTTAATTTTTAGAACTATTTTACAATTAACAAAACCCGCCAGGGGTTACATGCAATTTTCACGCGCCTCACGTGGGACTGCACGTGAGGCGCGGAAGGACCTAAACGCAATTTCAAGAAACTCAGGGGTCCTACTGCATAATTTACAATTATTTTATAACGTGCTAATTTATTTACAGAAGTGAATATTAAATACAAAATGTGCGGGGGTGGAATATGTAATTTACCCCCAAAGGGTGCGTTGATGGACGGCTGATCTTCTCTCACTAATCCACGTGGCGCCTTCACGTGAGCCGATGACGCTTCGCCGATGAGCGGTGCGGATCAGATCTCGTGGGAGATCTGACGGTCTGGACATGGCTCCATCGAACGGCTGGTCTTCATTCTGGGGGAACCTCCTTCATCCAACGGTGGAGAGCTCAGGTGCAAGAACAGGGAAGAACGCTCGCCTTGGCGAGCTTCTTCCTCCTCGATTTCGCTCTCCGACCAATCATCTCTGCACTTGAGGGTCCAAATAGCTTCCTGCAGGGTCCTCTATCTGCTGGAGGTGATAGATAGGCCGGAGGTGCCCTGGAACGCCGCCACGAACTCGGAGAAGGATGGCAGCTCCAGGTACCTCCGCCCGCTTGTAACTCGACTCCTGGTGCTTTATTGTGCACCTAACCTGCACAGGAAGAAAACTAGGCTCGAGGGCGTCACTCTCGACCTGGGGTTTGAAGCTGTCTGCGTCAAAATGGGCGAGGTGGCGAAGTCTCCGGCGATGGGTGGAGTTGAGACTTCGGTTCGCAGATCTGGAGCAGATCTGGTTGGAAAAAGGTGGCTGGAAGGTGGAGAATGCGAGAGGGAGTGAAATGGTGGTGGAAGCGAGTCGGGGCACAGTCGGATACACGGTGGAGAAGTCGCCGGAGCGGAGCTCCGGCGAACTTCGAATTAACTAAACTAAGCTACTCTATGAATCTAAATGCGAAATAAATGACAGGAATAAAATGCTGGAATGAAAATCTACCTAGAAATGATAAATGCGCAGCTCGAACTTGGCTGGAGGGCCAAGGAGCAGGACGGACGCCGGAGCTCCGCCGTGGGTGCAACCTTCACCTCTCCGATCGATTCAAAGTGCTGGCGAGTTCCTCCTGTCACCAGGAACACCGCCGGGACTGAATTCTGGGAAGGGATTGGCTGAAAGCTGACCAAAATTGAAGAGGAGGCGAAGGTTGCTTATTTATGCACAAACTGGGCACCCTTATTGACCGGGCTATAGCCGGCGATACGATCTATGTACAAAGGATCTAAATGATCGGCGGGGATCATGGATGAAGGGGGAGTAAATCTCGTGAAGTGATTGTTGTCGATTGATCACTGTAGCGAGCGGGAAAAATGCAAGAATATGGGGGAAGCGACAGGTCTGACGGGTTAGTCAAAGGCGCAGGGGGAGTTGACCGGAGGTCAACTTTCCCTGGCCCCTGATTGGTCCACGTCAGGCTTATCTTGACCTATTTATTTAATGTATTAATTGAATTAATTAGGTTTTATTTATAAAATAAAAAATGTTTATAAATTAATGTAGTATTTATTTATGATTTTTATTTATTTTTTTGAAATATTTTATTACGGTTTTATTAAAATAACGTATTTATAAGTATATTTATATATTTTTATTTTGTTTATTTTTATTTAATTATTTTATTTTCTTATTTTATAAATTTATAACTTATTTTTATGAGTATAAATATATTTTTATTTTATTTTTATAAGTTTATTTACATTTTTAAATAAATGTGTTTGTGTATGTGTAAGTATGCTTATAGGTATTTTACCTATATATTATATACATTTTATTTATTTAATTAATTTTATGTGATTTTATTTTGGTTTTGTATTTTTAATAATTTATATAATATATGCATAAAAATATAAAAGAATGAAATAATTAAAGAATGTTTTCCCCTTTTATTTATGTACATCCTTCTCATAGGTATTTTGCCTATATATATTACATAAACTTATTTTATTTCACAACATATTTTTGGTTTTATTCTAATTTTAGTATGTACATGAATTATATACATTATATACAAAATTCTAAAAATATAATTTTGTAAGAATAATAAATATTGAATAAAATGAATATTTTAGTCAGGTATTATGTACAAGAAGGGCCAAAAACCTAACTTCCACAGATGGACTCCAAAAAATTATGAAACCAATTTTATAAAATAGTTCTTGAAATGTTATATACAATTAAAGGTGAGTTGGGTGATTTGGAGTTTTTATTTGCAAGATATGGGTCTGTGTTATATAAATTGTGGAAAAACTATTATATTCGCGAAAGCCAGGCAGCACTTCTGAATATCTTGCTGCATTTATTATAAAGCTTTGAATTGTTAGCAAAAAAGGGCTTGTGTATAAAATGTACACTGAGTATTATTTTTGCATAAACTCAATTTTGTAATTTTATTTACATTATTATCTACAACTTTCATGAACAAAGTTTCTTTATTTGATGAATAAATAATTATGTACAAAATAGGTGTCAAAATGCATGAATAAATGAATAAATACATGAGGTATTTATTGTATTCTTGGCCCTTATCTCCCCCTACTTTATTCCTTGTCAACCAATTCCATGTTGGCCTTGGTCTCGGGGTTAGGGTCATAAAATATTTGCAATATTTTATTCCTTTTTCTTTTCTTCTCTTTATTCTATAATTTTGACATTAAAAACCTTGTTTAATGTAAAATAAATACAATGAATAATGAATGCTATTATGTACAAATTAAGGCTATTTACACGCATTTGCTGGGGTTTTTAAGGCCAAAATGATAGAATAAAGGTGATGAAATGGAGATTCATCACCCCCCTATACTTGCCTTTGCTAGTCCCTAGCAAATACTTATGCAATAAGTACAAAAAGAACAAAGAATAATAAGAAAAGAAAAAGCAAAAATAAAGAATTTAAAGAATAAATTGAATTGGTCATGATTATTAAACTTATCTATACAAAATCAAAGTTTGGAGCTCATGTTAGACCTTGGTGTGAAAAATGTGTGTGGAACCTGGTCGGGAACCAAATTTAAAACGCAATAGCCTTCGAGAGTCACAGAACTTGGTTCAAATCACCTCAATAGCCAGGTCAGAACTAGCCTACATCATACGCAAACCCTTATGACTATGAAGCTGACTTGTACGTGTAAGTGATGGTGGCTCTCCCCAACTGAAATGATAAAGAGACTGACTTCTCCAGAATGACAACCCAATGATTCCCTAATCCAACAGCTCTTTCCTCGAGGAGCGAGGTATTCCCTTCTAAGTTCAAGTGGCATCCAACTCAAGAGGAGGAGGTAAAGAAAAGAATGGACGGTAGCCAGTGTAGCTACCTATCCTGGGATGCAAGACCAGTGTAGTCAAGTCATCCAGCTGCAGGCTAACAAGGTGTAACTTTGATGCTCAAGCTTGCTTATTTTCTATACAACATATATACATACTCCGGTAGGCATTTTTATTTGGGATTTTATCACTTGTGCCCCTCCGAGATCTCGCAATTTCAGTTATACCCCTATCTTTTTGGTAATATCAGTTGTGCCCCTCAAAAGTTTCTCCGTCATCAGTTGTGCCCTTCCGTCAGGTTGACCGTCAATGAATTGACTTAACCATGGTTTTTTCAAACCATGGTGCATTTAAGAGGGGTATTATTGTCCAGAGGCCTCTTCTTCCTCCTCCAACCTCCTCCTCCTCCCTCTCTGGCCCGAGCTCCGCCCCGAGCTCCCCTCCCCTCCCCGACGCCGCCCCGAGCTCCCCTCCCCTCCTCGACGCCGCCTCGAGCTCCCCTCCCCGGCGCCGCCCCGAGCTTCCCTCCCCTCCCCGGCGCCGCCCCGAGCTCCCCTCCCCGGCGCCGCCCCCTGCTCCCCCTCCCCCTCCCCGCGTCAACCAGACAGAGCACCCGCCCCGAGCTCCACTCACCTCCCCGCCACGACGCAGCCCTCCCTCCCCCCCACTCCCCTCGGTTCCCTGCCCCCCTCGCAACCCACCTCCCTCCCCCGCCCCGACGCAGCACCCCCCCTCCCGCGGCGGCAACTCACCTCCCCGCCGCGACCCACCTCCCTCCCCCGCCCCGACGCAGCACCTCCCGCAGTGCCAACTCACCTCCCCGCCGTGACGCAGCCCTCCCTTCCCCCCAACTCCCCTCGGTTCCCTGCCGCGACGCATCCCTCCACCCCCTCGCAACCCACCTCCCTCCCCTGCCCCGACGCAGAGACCCCGTGCGCCTGAAGCTCCCTCCTCCCAAGCCCAGACCCCCCTACCCCAGGAACCCCCCGCCCGAGCCTCGTGCACCTGTAAGAAGTCCAAACGTCCCCCTGCGTGGAGAGACGCGCCGCGCGCGGAGTTGGTGCGCCGCGGGAGGTCAGCGGAGGGAGGTCGGGGCTGCGCCCGATCGCGCGGGGTTGCTGAGAGATGGCGGCGCGAGGCCGCGCCTGGAGATGGAGGCGGAGAGCTCGAGGCGGAGCTGGGCGGCCCGGGGCAGGGGCGGGGGCGGCAGCAGCGAGGGAGGAGAAGGAGGAGGTGGAGGAGGAGGAAGAGGATGTGGAGGAGGAGGAAGAAGAAGAAGATGAGGAGGGTGTAAAATGACCTCCTAACCTTTTTTTAAGTAATTCCGCCTATGTCCTCAAAGTTAACGGCCGTTTGCACTGTGGATGGACGGTCACTAACCCGAGGGGCACAAGTGATAAATTATCAAGTTTTGAGGGGCACAACTGATATTACCAAAAAGATAGGGGTATAACTGAAATTGCGAGATCTCGGAGGGGCACAAGTGATAAAATCCCTTTTTATTTTTATTTACAAGCCTGTCCACTTTTTTGGAGTTTCTCTTTTTTTTTTCTTTCTTCTTTTTTTTTCAACATACTATTTACAACATCATTTACATAAGGACTTTTTCCTCTTGAGCCAGAAGACTATCCCTCTTTTGAAGCATTATTGCAACCCACACTCTCCTGTCGTTAGACCTCATGGCTACTGGACCAGGTTGGGGTGCACTTCCCTCCCTAGACGAGGACGAATGTTTCCACCCGTGTGCGTCTCAGACTGGCAAATCCAACCCCCTCACCACTCCAACTGAGTTGAGCCAAGTGAAAGGTGCAAGTGTCCAAGTTAGGTCACGGCCGACAAGAGTCGTGCGTTTGTCTCGAAAAGTTCTAGTTAGTCCACTGAGGTGACTTGAACCTAGCCCTTATTTCTCAAAGAATTAAGTCTGAATAGACCTGGAGTACCTTAAACCTAGTTCCCGTAAGGTTCCAGTGTAGTTAGGTGCAGTAAGGTCCAACCAAGCTCCAATCTTCGACTTTATTGGACTAGTTCAATTATCAAGCTCAATCAAAGAAGATGAATGCAATGCAAATGCTATTTACAAATATGCAGAGAATAATGCAATTTTTCAAAGAATTTGAAAACAAAGAGAAGAATTTTTACACAAAGAATTTTTGCAAATAAAATAATTTTGGCACTCAAAGTAGAAAATATGTACAACTATTTACACAGGTGTGCCGCTTTATTTTACAAGAATTAAGAATTTACAATTTAGTTTTTATTTATAGGTATATATGTATACTTATTAAAGAATTATGCTTATTTTTTATATCTTTATATATATATTTAGACATAAATATACCATATATATTTTTTTTGTAATTTTTCAAAATCATTTTCTATTTTTTTTGTATTTTATAAATTAGACAGTGCAAAAATGGCTCCGATTTCATTTTAAATAATTAGGAAAAGTGCAAAAAATGTGAAATAAAATATGGGCGTGTAAGAGCATCACATAGAGCATCTATCCTAATTTTTGTGAATTTTTTGAAGCCTCATAGGTATTTTTAATAAATGGATAAAAGACACAAAGATATTTAAGCCTGGCAGGGGCATTTTTGCAAATATAATACTTCCAGGGGCATCAGTGCAAAAAGTACAACAGGAATAAACATTTACTTTAATTTTTAGAACTATTTTACAATTAACGAAACCCGCCAGGGGTTACATGCAATTTTCACGCGCCTCACGTGGGACTGCACGTGAGGCGCGGAAGGACCTAAACGCAATTTCAAGAAACTCAGGGGTCCTACTGCAAAATTTACAATTATTTTATAACGTGCTAATTTATTTACAGAAGTGAATATTAAATACAAAAAGTGCGGGGGTGGAATATGTAATTTACCCCCAAAGGGTGCGCTGATGGACGGCTGATCTTCTCTTACTAATCCACGTGGCGCCTTCACGTGAGCCGATGACGCTTCGCCGATGAGCGATGCGGATCAGATCTCGTGGGAGATCTGACGGTCTGGACATGGCTCCATCGAACAGCTGGTCTTCATTCTGGGGGAACCTCCTTCATCCAACGGTGGAGAGCTTAGGTGCAAGAACAGGGAAAAACGCTCGCCTTGGCGAGCTTCTTCCTCCTCGATTTCGCTCTCCGACCGATCATCTCTGCACTTGAGGGTCCAAATAGCTTCCTGGCAGGGTCCTCTATCTGCTGGAGGTGATAGATCGGCCGGAGGTGCCCTGGAATGCCGCCACGAACTCGGAGAAGGATGGCAGCTCCAGGTACCTCTGCCCGTTTGTAACTCGACTCCTGGTGCTTTATTACGCACCTAACCTGCACAGGAAGAAAACTAGGCTCGAGGGCATCAATCTCGACCTGGGGTTTGAAGCTGTCAGCGTCAAAATGGGCGAGGTGGCGAAGTCTCTGGCGATGGGTGGAGTCGAGACTTCGGTTCGCAGATCTGGAGCAGATCTGGTTGGAAAAAGGTGGCTGGAAGGTGGAGAATGCGAGAGGGAGTGAAATGGTGGTGGAAGCGAGTCGGGGCACAGTCGGATACACGGTGGAGAAGTCGCCGGAGCGGAGCTCCGGCGAACTTCGAATTAACTAAACTAAGCTACTCTATGAATCTAAATGCGAAATAAATGACAGGAATAAAATGCTGGAATGAAAATCTACCTAGAAATGATAAATGCGCAGCTCGAACTTGGCTGGAGGGCCAAGGAGCAGGACGGACGCCGGAGCTCCGCCGTGGGTGCAACCTTCACCTCTCCGATCGATTCAAAGTGCTGGCGAGCTCCTCCTGTCACCAGGAACACCGCCGGGACTGAATTCTGGGAAGGGATTGGCTGAAAGCTGACCAAAATTGATGAGGAGGCGAAGGTTGCTTATTTATGCACAAACTGGGCACCCTTATTGACCGGGCTGTAGCCGGCGATACGATCTATGTACAAAGGATCTAAATGATCGGCAGGGATCATGGATGAAGGGGGAGTAAATCTCGTGAAGTGATTGTTGTCGATTGATCACTGTAGCGAGCGGGAAAAATGCAAGAATATGGGGGAAGCGACAGGTCTGACGGGTTAGTCAGAGGCGCAGGGGGAGTTGACCGGAGGTCAACTTTCCCTGGCCCCTGATTGGTCCACGTCAGGCTTATCTTGACCTATTAATTTAACGTATTAATTGAATTAATTAGGTTTTATTTATAAAATAAAAAATGTTTATAAATTAATGTAGTATTTATTTATGATTTTTATTTATTTTTTTGAAATATTTTATTACGGTTTTATTAAAATAATGTATTTATAAGTATATTTATATATTTTTATTTTGTTTATTTTTATTTAATTATTTTATTTTCTTATTTTATAAATTTATAACTTATTTTTATGAGTATAAATATATTTTTATTTTATTTTTATAAGTTTATTTACATTTTTAAATAAATATGTTTGTGTATATGTAAGTATGCTTATAGGTATTTTACCTATATATTATATACATTTTATTTATTTAATGAATTTTATTTGATTTTATTTTGGATTTGTATTTTTAATAATTTATATAATATATGCATAAAAATATAAAAGAATGAAATAATTAAAGAATTTTTCCCCTTTTATTTATGTACATCCTTCTCATAGGTATTTTTCCTATATATATTACATAGACTTATTTTATTTCACAACATATTTTGGTTTTATTCTAATTTTAGTATGTACATGAATTATATAAATTATCTACAAAATTCTAAAAATATAATTTTGTAAGAATAATAAATATTGAATAAAATGAATATTTTAGTCAGGTATTATGTACAAGAAGGGCCAAAAACCTAACTTCCACAGATGGACTCCAAAAATTATGAAACTAATTTTATAAAATAGTTCTTGAAATGCTATATACAATTAAAGGTGAGTTTGGGTGATTTGGAGTTTTTATTTACAAGATATGGGTCTATGAAGTTGAGACTTTTGCTTTTTATTTTGTGTATAAAATGTACACTGAGTATTATTTTTGCATAAACTCAATTTTGTAGTTTTATTTACATTATTATCTATAACTTTCATGAACAAAGTTTCTTTATTTGATGAATAAATAATTATGTACAAAATAGGTGTCAAAATGCATGAATAAATGAATAAATACATGAGGTATTTGTTGTATTCTTGGCCCTTATCTCCCCCTACTTTATTCCTTGTCGACCAATTCCATGTTGGCCTTGGTCTCGAGGTTAGGGTCATAAAATATTTGCAATATTTTATTCCTTTTTCTTTTCTCTTCTTTATTCTATAATTTTGGCATTAAAAACCTTCTTTAATGTAAAATAAATACAATGAATAATGAATGCTATTATGTACAAATTAAGGCTATTTACACGCATTTGCTGGGGTTTTTAAGGCCAAAATGATAGAATAAAGGTGATGAAATGGAGATTCATCACCTAGCCTAGCATGTTTTCTCGAATTTTTACACGCTGAGTCTTTCACTGATTGGCGTGGATTCCTTCACCAAATCTCTTCCTCATTCATTGGTGATTCACGCCCCATCGATTTCTTGGGGATTGGATCACTGAAACGTCTGTTCTACCTCGGTCTTTCCCCCTGCCCAATCGTCTGTACAAAAACCTTCCTCCGCCTCCTTCCCAAGTTTGAAACCCTTTGATCATGCTTGGACCTTCCTCCTTTGCTCTGGATCGACCCCCATGACAGGGTAGCCTCCAGCAACCTTGGGCGAGCTCCGGCAACGTCTTGGGTGCCTTCCACCACCACCTCCAGCAAGCTCACAATCGAGGCCAAGCTTCGTAGCTTCCTAGCCACTGAGGTACCCACTTTTATTGCTTTCTTAGCTTAGTATTAATTGTTAGGTCTATTTATTGCATTTGATTGAGCTTTAATTACACTATTTATCTTTAAAATCACCTCCCCGTAGTTCGCCGAAGCCCCACTCCAATGAACGCATTTTGCTGTGCTCCACCGTTGACCGACCCATCAACCACCCTCACTACCTTCCCCTTCACTTCTGCTTCACTCACCACCCCTTCATTCAATCAGATCCATTGCGGATCTGGTCGTCAGCTCCTCTTCCTCCCTCGCTCGCCAGAGGGGCACCACTTGCGTCATCGACCATCCATTCCACCCCCGCTTGCACTGGGAACCTTCCCTTTTTGTGCTTGAGCTTACCTTGCAGGACCCAGGAGCCAACGGACTCCACTAGAGTTGATTTTGCAGAAGAGGAAGCTCATGGAGCCTCCATTCTCCCTCGACTCCGTCTGAACGCATCGGAGCTCCAGGTGCTCATCTGCTCATCTGAGACCGTCTACGGGTGCAGAGGAACCCCAGGAGGGTTTTGCAACCTCACCGAGATCCTAGGGATGATGAACGAGAGAGGATGAGTGGATCGAGCCTTGCCAATGCGGAGTTCTTCCGCATTCTTGCATATCATCTCTACGTCGTCCGATCTGCTTTTGTTCCTCGCGCATAGCAGCAGCCGCCATTGGATCAGTTAAGCTCCAGACCGTCAGATCTCCTAGTGGGATCTAATCTCAACATTTGATCGGCCAACCGTCATCGAGCACTCTGGACGCGCCACGGGGATTAGTGAAGGAATCACCGCCGTCCGCCAACGCTGCGCTTTGGGTATTTTGCATATTTCGCCCAAGCCCTTTTTGTATTTACTATTTATTTCTCAAACATTCCTCGACCATTATATAGTATTTGTAACATTTGCGTAAAAGACCCTGCACTTTGCTATTTAATGCTCAAACATTCCTCCTCCAACGTCGTGCTGTGATTTTTGCACTTAAACCCTCGCGGGTTTTGGTTATTGTTGTTTGGTCAGATATTTTGAATATTAAGTTATATATTTTGTGGACATTTTGTATCTTGGCCCTTGAACTTTATTATATTTTCATAAATACCCCTCCAATAGTGTAGTTTCTCTTTGTTGTTTTAATGTATTTAAAATAGCAAATGTGCTCTACAAAATACAAAAAAATTAGAATAAATACATGTTGTAATGTAGCTACCATTTTGGTTTTAATTTTAGGCATTTTATATTTTTATAAAAATAAAAAATAGCCCATTTTGCCCCTATTTGTAATATAAAATCCATAAAAAATATAAAATCATTTTGAAAAATTTTGAAAAATGTATTTTGTATTTATTTAGTTATTTACAACTCCAGACCAAAAATCCCTAAAAATTACAAAAGAAAACTACTAAAAATTGAAAAAAAACTCAAAAAACCTTTATAAAAAATTATAAAAATTCTAAAAATTGTGTTTTTTGTTTTATATTTTTCTTTATGTTATTATTATTGTATAAAATTAATTTGGAGAAATTTATATATTATTTTTTGTTTTTAATCTCCATTTTATTTTTGGCTATTTAATTATATCCTAATTTAGGGTATTTTTTACTTTAAAAATATATAAAAATTAGCAAAATGCCTAAAATCGTAAAAATAGTAAAAATTACTTAAAATCCAAAAAGATTTTGTTTTCTTATTTTGATTATTTATTATTATTATTTATATCTATATTATTTTATAGTGTGTATATACTCTAATATATAAATATATTGTATTTATAAAAAGAAAATGAAAGATAAAAATATAAAAAAGTAAAAAAAATATGAACATTGAAATTAAAAATCAAATATAAAATATAAAACAAAAATAAAATTAATAATTAAAAACCCACAAAAAGAAAAATAGACAAATATTTCACAATCTCATTTTGTGCTTAACCGTCCAATCTAGTTTATTTGCTCCATGTGTTCAACACTCTACATACTTGCACTATACACACATTTTGTAGAGTTAAATAAAATAAATTTTAACGGCACATTTATTTTCATTGCTTGATCATTTGTTGTTTGAAGCAGGGTTTCTTGCGGGTCACCAAAACGACTGTGTCTCTGCCTAGTGTGAGACATATTTTTGACCCGTGAAAAATCCTCTTCCACACTACCTCTTTGGAGGGATGGCTCTACCTCTTGGGGTAGCCTTTTTCGGTAGTAATAGAGATAACCCACTATGTTACCAGCTGTAATGTCACGAGCCCTGTCCTGACCCATTATCGGAGAGTACAGACCCATACAACTTGTTAGGCTTGGACCCAACTAACCCATTGACCAGAATCTAAAATGCTTAAGCTTATATTATTTACTATTAGACTCCACTACTTATGACTTTGCCTTATACTTTGAGATTACTAGATGTGAGACTATGTTTGAAGTGTTACAATAACCTTTACATATCTTTACAATGTCCTCATTGTATTATGAACCATCACTTACTCCTAGTAATAGTGATGGTCGCACACTCTTGGGTATTCCTTTTCTCCTATTTGTTTAGTAGGGGCGGCTCCGTGCCTTGGGTAGCCTTTTCCACTAATAGAAGGAATATCTTGTAATGTCCCGAGCCTAGACTTCAGTCGTTGTCGAGGATTACTTACCCACACAACTTGTTGAGCATGTGCCCAATTGGGCCCTTTAACACCAACCCAAATTGCTTAAGCCCAATTCGTTTAGTAGTATTCTCCACTGCTTATTACCCACTATCATACTTTTGTGATCACTAGAAGTGTGATATCTTTGCGGTGTTATAATCTTTCCCACTTACATTCACAATGTTCTCTTTGTGATGTAGCCCATCAGATATTTCCAATAATACTGCGGGTTGTACCTTTTGGGTAGCCCTTTATTCATATCTCTTAGGTAGGGATGGGTCCATCTCTTGGGTAAATCTTTCCACTATTAGATGGAACTTGGCTCTGATATCATCTGTAACATCTTAGGTGTAGACTTGAGTTGTTATGGAGGACTACTGTCCCATACAACTTATTGGGCATGGGCTCAACTGGGACCCTCGAACATAATCCTAAATGTATAAACCCAAGTTGTTTGGTAATAGTCCCCACTACATATAACCGGCTATCATATTTTGATTACCAGATGTGCAACTGTTTTGGGGGTGTTATAACACAGCCCTTATTAAGCATTGTTGATAGCATGTAGACATTTCATACATGATTTTAATCCTATATAGGTCACATGCTTCTTTTAAAATGGGTTTACAGTGGGATTACGCCACAAGATTTCCATTTTATCCATACACCTCGTATATATTTTTAAAATGTTGTATACTAGTCTACCAGGTTCTTTTTGTAAAATCTAATGATTGCATGAAATAGTGTCAAATGTTGTGTTAAAGACTTTACTGTGAAGGTGATTGTGAAAAACATCAAACTTGATATAGTGTGCAAACTTTATATGTTATGTGATTTCCACAAACACTGTGATTGATGTTGAATACAAACTTTATGTATTGTGGTATTATATTGACATACTTATTATGTAATGTTCTTTGCGATGTTTTTATGTTTAGTGTATATGTTGTTAGCATTTTGAGAGTTGTGCTTGGTTATTTCCAACCATGATACAACTTATAGTTTGCATTTCCAAGATGAAAGATTTGGAATTACACTCAAAATAAGAATGATATAAGGATCTGAAGATGGCTATTGTGTTATGTTTGGCTTATATGTTATTAGCATTTTGAGGGTTGTGCCAAGTTATCTCCAACCAAGATCCAACTTATAGGTTGCTTTTTTCAAGATGAAAGATATAAAGTTACACTAAAAAATATCTAAGTATTTGAAGATGGATGGTGGTTGATACAAGTACTTCTTTCATATTCAACTAAAAAAGCATCTTTTTAGCTTATTTGCATTTATCTACAAGACATAATACAAATATATTTACTAATTGATATTATAGCTACACATATCATAAAAACTATCAAATTTAAGTAAATATTGTAGATTAACTTTACGATATTTGTAACTTTGCATGTCGCTCTCTTCATTTCTTCGTCGGATTTTCCAACCTCGTTTAGTAATTATAATGCTCCTTCCATTTATTCTTGCATGTTATGATTAATAACAACATCTTCATCAACCTACTCAAAGAAGCGACATCGTATATCTAAACATGTGTAGAATTCCTTCATTTTCTCCACGGTCTCAAAGAAGTCCTTACCGCATCAAAGTTTTCACATGATCATTTACTAGGATGATACTTTAAAATAAACCATGCATCATGTATTAAATATTTGAGCAATGTTTAATGGCCTACTAGTGCATGACGTATACCATGTGTCAGCATATATATTCACATAGTTTTTATTCATGCATTTATTCGTGTTCTTCTAA
Source organism: Ottelia alismoides (assembly GCA_037367405.1). Lineage (NCBI taxonomy): Eukaryota > Viridiplantae > Streptophyta > Magnoliopsida > Alismatales > Hydrocharitaceae > Ottelia > Ottelia alismoides. The sequence goes on along the minus strand of JAZKJV010004814.1, from coordinate 745,616 downwards.
GTTATAGAGTAATGTGTGCATTGTGTGTCTTTCTAGTTGTTGAATGCAAAAAAAAAATGAAATTTCATATTTCAAAGGTCAACACTTATAAGTGCACTGATGATATTTCACCTATTATCGGATGGATGTTAGTAGAAAGTCCAACAATATATAACACGGGGGTTTGTCATTAAGAGTTAGCAACTGTACAGGGGTCATGGACTAAATACAAGATTGAATGAGATATGTGTGATTGACTAATTATTTATGGGTCATGGTGTAAAAATCCCTTACGAAAATTAATTTTACACCTTTGAGTGGATAATAAATAGATTTACTTGCTTACAATAGAATGCTTTTTAATTGGCATAAAAAAACTTGTAGCCTTATGATATGCCTTGAAAGTTGTCTCAGAAGTATGTAATCATTATATTGTAGGCTTATGAACACTCCTTGGATTTTGTGAAACAATAGAAACATGTTAAATAACATGTACTTAAGTTGTAAACTACTTATTTCTAAGTAAGAATGAATTAGCATACTTTTTACTTTTTAAACTCTTAAATGCCATATTTTTGTGTATCATGCTTGAATAGTTTTTGTGCTTCTTGTAATGTATCATCAAAACTAAGCATCACTAGTAATATAAAGTTAGAAGTAGAAGAGAGAAATAATATGTACTGGAAAATCCACACATAAAGGCAAGACATTAACAAAATACTGAGATTTTCAAATCCATATCACTTAGAACTAGATTTTTAGTATTCGGGTTATCTTCTATTTGTGAGACGAGAGTTATAACAATAAAGTTACATGTATTAATAGGTCAACATTGGTAAGAAAAAGTTAATATACTATTTTGAAGATAATAACATTGAGGCAATAATGAACTTAAGATACTTTGGACAAAGTGATTGTGGCTAAACATGAACGTATAATGGAAAATAAAATGAGAGAATGGATTATACACAAAAGCTATACATGCATGCGTGTATGTATTTTTGTATTTTTGTATGTGCTTATGTACATGTACGTGTATGTATGTGTACATACAAACATACCTACACACACATATTTATGTGTGTATTCACATAATGATATGCCAAGCCAATATATCCTAGACATGACAGCATCATGTCCGTGTAGACTAGTTATTAATTTAAAAATCAGCTAATGCAACCTAAATTGGATTGTATCTTTAGATTAGTCGCTTAATCACATTTAGCATATAAGAATGCTAGTTTATTTATGTTTATATTTCTTATCTTATTCATAATAACCCAAGTTAGAATAACAAATAATTTAATTATGTAGATATTAAGTTTAAAAAAGCTGCAAATTCGACTATTATTTCTTATTACATTATACTTTTGAATCCATGGATAAAAATGCATTCGTTTGATTGTTTATTAATTGTTTGAGTGATATAGCTACATAGTTAGCTATTAATACATGCAATAAAATTTAAAAGTCAGAATAATAAAAAGTACAATTGTTGAATGATCTTCAGGGAGATGTCACTACAAAAAATTGAACTATAGTGACGGTTTTTCAAAATTCGTCACTAAATTAGCCGTTGTTAAATATATAATGACGATATTGTTCGTTGCGAAATGATTTCTCATACTCGAAATTAACGACGAATATCATATATGTCGTTATATCATTAGCAACGGTCCACATAGCGATGCTTATCCGTTGCTATTTTTCAAACTTCTAATTAATCGTCGTTAATTTTGAACTAAAAAATAGCGACGATTAGTTGATATTTTGAAAAATAGCAACGGATAAGCGTCGCTATGTGGACCGTTGCTAATGATATAACGACATATATGATATTTGTCGTTAATTTCGAGTATGAAAACTCATTTCGCAACGAACAATATCGTCATTATAACAACGGCTAATTTAGTGACGGATTTTGAAAAAAAACCGTCACTATAGCTCAATTTTGTTGTAGTGTGTGAATGAAATTCATATAATTGGCACTTATGTTATTGTGAATAGTATTTATAATTATCGGAATTATGTGAATATGATTCATACTTGTTATGGGATTTATATGAATATGATTCACATAAATATTAATGTTAATGTAAATCGGATTCACATTCATCATTTCTTTATGTAAATATGATTTATATTTTTATCTTGGACTGATGAATTGGATTCATTTCTTCAGAGAATGACTTGCAAATTATCTCAAAGAGATAATTGTTGATAATTATCAAGAGATAACTCAATTATCAAAGATCAAGTCCTGCTAGGATTTGATATTGATGGAATATTGTCTACTCCAAAATTCAAAGTGAATGTCCCAATGTTCTCTTACAAGAGGATAAGTGAACAAGCACCATAGCATTTCATTCAAATGATGGATAAAGAATCCTATTCCATCCCTAAAAGGTGACCAATCTATCTTCTCACCCTATATCCCCATACATCCCCATACAGGTTTTCTCCTTCTCTTTGTATTCTCCATGTTGGTGCCATCTGCATGAGGAAACGCTTCATCTTCTTATGTGGATCCATATTTGTGAAGGCTACGAGGACTTCATGAGACGAAGTCCATAGCAAGGAGTATGTTTCGAGGTCCGGAATGTTTCATTACTTTGTAACGTCCCGGGCTTAGGTCCCCAGTCCGTTATCGAGGAAAACTGGTCCCGACAACTTATTGGGTACGGGTCCAGATGGACCCATTGACAACCACCCAAAATGCTTTAGCTCAAGTTGTCAAGTAGTAATCCTCATCACTTACAAACCATACCCACACTTCGTGAGTTTTATGTATGGCACTATGTTTGGGGTTGGGGTGTTACAACCTCCCCCACATATATTCGCAACGTCCTCGTTGCGACATGACACATCACTTATTCCCAGTGATAGTGGCGGTTGCACGCTCTGGGTAGCCATTTCCTCCAACCTCTTGTAGGGGCGGCTCCACCTCTCGGGTAGCCCTTTCCACTATCAGAGAGAATTTGGCTCTAATACCATTTGTAACGTCCCGGACTTAGATCTGCGGTCCGTTATCGAGAAAAACTGACCCTGACAACTTGTTGGGTTCGAGCCTAAATGGACCCGTTGACAACCACCCAAAATGCTTAAGCCCAAGTTGACAAGTAGTAATCCCCGCCACTTATAAACCACACCCACAATTTGTGAGTTTTCCATGTGGTACAATGTTTGGGGTTAGGGTGTTACAACCTCCCCCACTTATATTCGCAACGTCCTCGTTGCGACATGGCTCATCACTTATTCCCAGTGATAGTGGCGGCTGCACACTCCGGGTAGCCATTTTCTCCAACCTCTTTGTAGGGGCGGCTCCACCTCTCGGTTAGCCCTTTCCACTGTCAGAGAGAATTTGGCTCTGATACCATTTGTAATGTCCCGGGCTTAGGTCCCCGATCCGTTATCGAGGAAAACTGGCCCTGACAACTTGTTGGATACGAGTCCAGATGGACCCGTTGACAACCACCCAAAATGCTTAAGTCCAAGTTATCAAGTAGTAATCCCCACCACTTATAAACTATACCCACACTTCGTGAGTTTTATGTATGACACTATGTTTGGGATTGAGGTGTTACAATCAATGTGGAGAAACAAGGCATGTAAAATAGTTTACAGGTTCGTGGGAGGCTTGTGATTCATCGTCTCGCCCATGAGTGTTACACCGTTGGATTAGACTTCGGAGGTCTCCTCCCTGAGAGGCAACACACATAGAAGGTATAATTTCTCTACTTGTGTGTCTTGTTGGACAGTGCGGAAAGAGTTTCTATTACCATGTGGGTTCGCATTGCGAGAATTTTTTTATACATTTCCCATACGATGGAAACCGTTTTAAGGATTTGATACATTTCCTTTTGGTGATATGCAAAGTCAAATCCCCTTCAGGCTTCCCACTATGGATTTTCTTGTATCCTATGGTATTTGCGAGGACAATATTCATCTTCTTTTAAGATTTTTGTTTTGGTATCTTTTCGATGGGTCGATATGGCCCGATTGTTTTGGTATGAAATCACTTACCCTCTCTTTTTATAGATACAAATACAATCTTATATTGATTCTAACTATCATTCCCAATCAGTCAAGATCCTAATAATATTTAATCACATCTAATAAAATCTTCTTCAAGGACTACAAAAATCCAGCTCTACTAAATTAGGATTTTAATTTTCACAGTCATAGACCTAATAGGTGTCTCCCAACAAGGGTCTTCTCCTGCCCTTACAGATTTATTTCTTTGGATTAATGATTCACATGCCGCCTCCGATATCATTGGCAGGAGGCTTTGGGTAACCCTTGCTGCCGCAACTTGGCGGTGGAAGCCCGAGGGCAGTTTCAAAGGTCGTCTCCCTTATCCTTTAAGATGTTGCAATGCTAATTGTTTATTGTTAACCTTAATTTTGTATCTGGAGGAGCGGAAGCCATCTTACACAACACCAACCGTATTTTGAGCAAGCTTCACAGGGACGGGTCTCTCTCTATACTAACGGTGGATTTCTCTAATACTTTCAACTTGATAGATAGATTTCTGATGCTTGGTGAAGTTAGGAGGAGATGCCCATGTATTTCTTCATGGGTGGAATTTATATGTGCTCAAGCTGCCACATTATATATTAGAGACAATTATATGCGGTCATCAATAGGAGTGCAGCAAGGTGACCCTTTAGGCCCGCTTCTTTTTTCTCTGGCATTGCACCCATTTATTCATGAGATCAGAGACAATTGTAAACTCCTACTCCATGCTTGGTATCTTGATGGTGGGACGATCATTGGGGACACATTAGAGGTGGTCAAGGCACTTGACATTATTCAATGCAGGGGTCCTGAGATGGAGCTTATTCTGAATATAAAAAAACAGAGCTTTTCTGGCCGTCATGTGATGGTCAGAAGATCCGTAAAGGGTTGTTTCCTGTGGATATTGGGAGGCCGATGCTAGGTGTGAAGTTTGGAGGAGCAGTGAGCAAGGATAAAGACTTTATTGAAGACTTGGCTATGATGATGGCCACTAAAGCTGTTGACTTAATGCATTTACTTCCTCAGTTGGATGATCCACAAAGTGAGCTATTTCTATTATGATCTCGTATGGGTAATGCTGAGCTTATGCTTGGCTTACGAACATGTCAACCCGTATATATGAAACGGGTTGCTACGTGGTCCGACAAAGGATTATGTGGAGCTATTGAGGATATTGTGGTTTGTGGAGGTCCTTTCTTTGGTGACCTTCAATGGCGAGGGGTGTCGCTATCCATCAGACTCGTGGTGTAGGTTTGTACTCGTTATTGAGGCTTTTTCACATGCTTTTGTGGCCTCCAAATCTCAATCATGGATGCTCAAATATCACATGCTACAAGACATCGGATACATGATATGGATTCTGATTTTGTTAATGCTTTAGAAGGCCTACATGTCGCACTTCCATCTCTTGATCTTACATATTTTGCTAGTAAAGATACCGTCCCTCCTATAGCCCAGAATGTTCTGGCAAGATCCTTTTTATCAAAAAACGTAAAAGAAATGGAAGTTGAGTTTGACATTACTGCTAGATAAAAAGCAATTTTCCGATGTTTGCAAGTTGAACATGCACAACATTTCCTTCTTGCCATTCCTATTGAAGGGCTTGCAATGCATATGTCACCTATTGAATATCGTACTATTCTCAAGTACCGCCTCATGATTCCTCTATTCCCAGCAGATGAGGCTTGCCCAGTATGCCACAAATCTTGCTTAGATGCTTTTGGGGAGCATGCTGTTCATTGTTGCATATGTCTAGGTTTTAAATATATACATGATTTTGTCAGTGATGTCCTTTTTGATGTACTCATACATACGGGGGTTGCTTCAAAAAAGAAGCATCGGTGAATTTTTTGACTGATCCACGGGAGGGGAGATCGACACTAGACCAGCAGATGTTTTAATATTTGGATGGGATGGAGGAAAACATGCGTGTGTCGATTTGACTGGAGTTTCTCCAGGTGGGTTCGATAAAGAGTGATCTTGTTGCGGGATACGTTGCACAAAAAGCTGCCTTGGCTAAAGTGGCTAAGCATGAGAAGGCATGTATTGACAATCAACATGTATTCATCCCCTTTGATTTTGATACATTTGGCTTTCTCAAGAGGATCCAAAAAATTATGCATAGCAATGTTATGGTCCCTAGATCTATGAATGTTGTATTTCAAACGATTGGATTTGCCATCCAAAAAGGATTAGCGGCGCAGCTTGTTGTTTGTCTCCCATCACTTTATATGTAATGACTAATATTTAATGTGATAAAAAAGTCACTAAACTTTTACACAAACTTGTAACGCGTGGGCAGGCGCCTATACTTAAAAAAAACAAAACTTCCTATAAAGCCAACTTAATCAGATGAATGACAATAACCTGCAACAGTCTAAATCCTGTGCTGTAACACCAAGGTTGGATGTAGGAACAAACAGTACTTGATCTTGCAGAGGCTACGCAGTCTTCCCAATGGAAGGGGTGTTCTAAACCGTTGACCTCTACAGCATTCTCAATGGTTGCACCTTACCATCATTTCAAGAATGACCCACAAATGAGGATTCTTTATGTGATTCTTCCAGGAAAGATATTCTGGACAACAACAAGAGTGCAGCAAAGGAGAGGCTATTCTGCTGCCTTCTACTGATGGAAAGAAAAGGGGGAGGGGGGGGGGGTGAAGGAAAGGCGTGAGCAGAAGCCAGAGCACTAGCGCCCATGCAGAAGAAAACAAAAGGAAGCAGTTAACACATGGAAGGAGAAGATAAAGTCCCACTTTGATATCCTTCTCAAGAGGCTGCAGATTGAAGAAATCTCTGGTGGAAAATGACCTGAAGATATCTCCATTCTGTGGTCAATATGCCAAAGGAATATACCCAAGTTGGCCACATTATCTGTTTGAGATACGGTGGATCAAATACAAAAGATGCACTCCATCTGGTTCAAATTATGCGCATCCATTTTGTGTATTCGTCGAAATCTTCAACCAGAAAATTTAAATGCTACGGACAGAGGACAAACATATCTAATAAAATGCCGATGTTTAGCAAATTTTGTAAGAGGTTAATGGGGCTGTTCCCTTGGGACAGCCAACATGGCTGCCCCCACGTCGTTTTTGATGTTTTTTTTATTTTTTTTTGAAAATATCGTCATGTATATTCATCCCTATATCTCTCCTTTATGTCATTCGAATTTCATCAGAAACAGAGACTCCTACGGCCTCCATCCAGACAATCATTTTTTAACGGTAACATGATTTGTTAAATCGACACTATCTCGATTGAGGCTATAGGAGTCTTTGTTTCTGACGAAATTCGAATGGCATATAGGAGGGATATAGAAATGAATATACATTGTGATATTTTTCAAAAAAAAATAAAAAAGAAACATCGAAAATAAGGGGCGGAGCAGCCCCATTAAATCCATTTTGTAAACTAGGAATAAATATTTGAAGTCAGTTCTGCTCGCAGCTATTGATAAAAATTAGAATATCTAGTTTTAAGATTTCAACAGTCGATTAGAAGGGTAATAAAGAAAAAAAATATTGTGTCTAATCGGTAGCATTTGATTTCGAATTTTATTTTTTTAAACTATTTTTGAAATATTTCCTATTTTTACCTAGAGGTGAGACAACTAGTATGTTGGATTACTGACTAGCTAGTTTGACTAATTGATAAACATGGCTAGTGATTAGGTAATGTTATTCGGTTTAGTCACCCCTCTCAAATCGCAAAATGGTTAGGCTTGGAAGCTTGAATTTTATGTTTTTCCTACAATATATTTTTCCTTAATCAAATATTATCTATTTCTACGAGGAATTCATCTTTTTTTAGTGCCTCTCTAGATAAAGAAAAACAAACTATGATATGAGATAATGTATATGATTCTAATTATCTATGATATATTAGAGTGAGGATCAAGGGCAAGAGCATTGTGGGAACTTTGAAACTTATTCCCACCTTGACACTTCAGGATCACACACTAACATTGTAACATCCATACCCTCAAACATAATACCGCATCTAAAACTCACGAAGTGTGAGTGTGGCTTATAAGTAGTGGGGATTACTACTTGACAATTTGGGCTTAAGCATTTTGGGTGGTTGTCAACGGATTCAGTTTGGTCCAAATTCAACAAGTTGTCAGGGTCAATTTTCATCGATAACGGACCGAGGACCTAAGCGCAGGACGTTACAAACATGTATCACATGCACACAATGTTTCTAATGTTTTTTGGTGCCTCCTAAAGGTCTCTAATGACAGGATTACACCAAGCTTGTAATATTTGGCAGATCATGCAAACTAATCATTTCGGTGAAAAATTGGCATTAATTCCTGAGAAAAACACATAAAAACCAAATGAATTCACAAATTAATAAAAAAATCACTCAAACACAAAAAATAGGTGAAATGTATATTACTAACATATGAGCAAGCTCAAAATGAAATTCAATAAAAAAACCAAAAAAAGGAGTTTACACTTGTAAATTCACATTTTATATGTTGTACAATCTACCTTGATTTTTAAAATTCATGTTAAATCCAATTGACATGGAACCAATTCCACGATATACATATCACTAAATATGTTAATAAAAAATTGCTTAGTTATAAGCATTACAAATAAACTCAAACCCTAATGTTTACAGACCTGGCTCTTAAAAGCTAATTTTCTTCCTCATTAGATCTCTATGAAATTCTACTCGTCGTTGAATTAATGTACACTTATTTATCTACAAAAGAATATTAACTTTAAAAGAATTGCAGTTCATATGTGAAACACAATTTTGAAGCCCATATTATATATTTTACAGTTCGATAGAATTGCACCCATCATTTTATGTAAATACTCTCACCTTTTTAATTTATTTATATTTCACTTGTACTATATTTATATTTCACTTATACTATAACTAAATGTAAAGAAATTAAAATTCAAAATAAGCATAAGGTAAAGAAAATGAACAAAAAACAATCTTGAACATATTATTATATCTCTATTTATTATACATACCCTTCTTTTATTTTTTACTTTCCCTTAATTAATAAAAATCCTATAAAAGATTAATATATAAATAGGATGCTAATGTTTTCTAAAAATATATCTTAGTAAGATAGAATCAAAGAAAAAATATATGAGCAATTTTAAGATGTTTATACCTATAAAGTACCTCAGAAGTCTTATTTTGTGTACATAGCTTGGTTTAATGCCTTCATGAAAGTTCCAGATCTCTAGATCTCATTAAGATATAAAGTTTTCTTGTTGACAAGTTTTATACTTGAGTTCATTTGGTATGTTATTTTTACTTTTCTTCTTTTCATTTTTTGGTTTTTTTGTGGGTTGACACATGTCGAGTCCATCTGAGTCAAGCACCATTTGGTTGTTGGACTTGTACGCCCATATTGATCCACTAATAAAATAAAAGTTGTTTATTTATTCATTTGAATTGAATGTCTACCTTTGCTCTTAATAAAGGGTCCCTTAATATAATTATAGATATGTATCATAGTCATCTCAATATCATACAAATGTTAATCTAAAAAGTTAGATCATAGTGGTTGATGTAGGGTTGTACATCTCAAGAGTTTGATAGAGGGCACAATCATCATGGTCAAAAGATATTCAAGAATGATCTCCAATCTGAGAAAGAGATATAACAATCTTTCTCTAAAGACGAATTTCCAATTTACCTCTTGATGCAAGTCCTCTACAAATGAATAAAGATTCCGATGTATTGAATTAGTCGACTCAAGGTGTTGACTAATGTAAACATGTAGACCAAAAAGTCAAAGTGTTGACCAAGATTTCAAATGTTGACCAAAAATTCACATGTTGTTGAAAGAGGTCAAATGTGAATCAAAAGTCAATATGTTGACCTGATGACATCGAGATGCTAAAGACCTAAATCGTATATTGTCACGAACATGCACACATCCTTGACTCGGAGACAGATAGAAATCTATATGTTCAAGCATATACATTTGGCATACTAATAAATTGATGACGAACAAGGTCTATATATTAGTGCATTGGAGTGCATATGAGAAGATATGAGATGTATGAGTTCTCGAAGGAACCATATAGGTTCACACTCTATGAACTGAGAAACAGAGCTCCCTCATGAGATATTGGGCTCACACCGAATTCCATTCATGGTCGTCTTATTTATGAAATAAGGCAAGAATTTTGAAATATTATATGTGCTTTCAGAAGCATATGATTGACATTATCGTCCAATGATCGATTGAGAAATATATCCATTTAGCCTCCAAGAAAATAATCAAACAAGGGTATGAACTTCGGATCTAATCAAAGTCTTTCAATATGTAGGATGCTTGAGTATTGGGAATATTCTAGGTTGGTAAGATAATAATAGATTATATACCACGATATTTCAATTCCGAGGGAGTGACGAAACTTGGTTCATTTAATGACTCTATTTTATAGCTATATGATTGAGAATTAACTAGATTAAATCTCACATCATAGAACCCATTTCTAGTGCATATTTCCAGTGTTCATTTTTAGATCTAGATGCTAGAAATGGAAATGAAACCAAATGGAAATATATTAAAATGATTATTCTCATAAATGAATTAAACCCTAACATTGGATATTAAGTCACTATACATGGATAATATAATCTTCCTAACATTATTTCCAAGAATCCACGAATGCTACTTACAAGTTCGAATTGCATTAGGACTTGTATACTGAGATATCAATATAAAGATAATAATTATTTTTATGGATATGGGAATATGTGGATATGATTCACATATTGGGTACTTATATGAATATAGTATCATAATAATTAATATTTATATAAATATGATTCATATACATATAATCATGATATATGTGCATATGATCCACATAATAAAAAGTGAATTGGATTTATATTTAATTTCAGACTAAAGAATGAGATTCATTTGTTAGAGGGATTTTTTTAAAAAAAAATCTTCCAATATTGACATTGTAATTTAATTAATCAAGAAAATAATCAAATCAAATGTCAAGTCCTTAATGGAATTGAAATAATAGACAGAAAGTGCCATGTGAACGTCCACTGTGCTTTCCATATAGACGTCCACCGTGCATGTCATGTGGATGTTGGAAGCTAATAGGTTAGCCTCTTTCCTTCTTGATTTGATACTCTCTTATTTGGTTTTATTTTCGGATGATAATGCCGGCTAATTAGTTGACCAACTATGTCAATGATTAAGAATCCATCGTAGCCATCCAAAGTGAAACCAGGGGCCATATTGGTGGATGTCTCCATGGAGAATAAGGCTCTCCATTGACGTCCAACCCTTGTGTTTAAAGAGAAGCTTGTCCTCTCCCAATTAATTCATTCAATTCCTAAGAGTGCCTCTCAAAATCTTGAAGAGAAAATATAAGCGAAGACTCTCATGTTATTTTTGGTCATCACAATCATCCACTATTCTAAACCCTAAGTATCTATCCATATTACCTTGACTTTCTCTACGTTGGCTTCACCAATCGTAGGAGGAGTCGCCTTCTTCATCGTGCTCGATGTACATTAAGAAGGATTTGATTTTGTGCGATGAAATTAGGATGTAAATATCATCTAGATCTCTATTTCTCCGGACGATTTGGTGGAGAAGATCTCTCAAGTTCATGGGAAGCGACATGAGTCGCTAGTGTACATGCGAAAGAAAGCATCATCAAAACAAACTTGATTCAGGAGATCTCTTCCTTTAGAGACTAATGCTTCAAAAGACATTCCCAAATATTTTTTGGAAAATATTTCCTATTCCATGTGATTTAGTGTGTACAATTATTGTACAATTGCATTGGTGTTAATACGATATATATCTTTTCGATGATTTTGAGTCATTTATTCTGCATTTTCATGATGTGTGGGGTCAAACTTCTCTTCAAATGGTATCAGAGTTGATGTACAATCGCATTAGTGTTTGTATGATGAATACCTTTATCCTACGAGTTTAAATAGTTTATCTGCATTTCTATGATGTGTGGGGTTAAACATCCCTTCAAGTGGTATTCGAGCTCTGGTTAAAGGATTTGGATTGCATCTAGATCCAACGAATAGTATGCCACCCATTTGGGGGTGTATTGTTATTCATGATACCCTTCATATTTTGAATGATTCAACAATATATGAAGTTGTTATCATTCTCTCTTTTTTAGAACATAATTTTGGAAAAATTTTGACGTATAAAATATGTGAACTCATACTCAACAGGTTTTCCAAAAGTTGACGACAGTCAGACGAAGATTCTGATGTCGAAAGTGCCCCAGATTCTTGATTTTTATCAAAGATCATAGCGAAAGATTATGGAATTCCTTGATACTATTTTTGAGTTATATGATACTTTAAAATACTGATTAATAAATGATTAATTAAGTCTCTAAAATGGTTTCATGTGAATCCACTCGTGCGACCTCGAGAAATTGGATTTTTCCATAGGAAGAGTTGGAAAAGGACTCAATGAAATACAATGACTTGTTTTTCCTATTTTTGGAGTCATAGTTGATGAGAATATATTTAATATACTCACATCACGAGTTGGGCTTAATATTTAGGAAATATTTGAGGTCACAACGAACTTTCAGTATGTTATATGATACCTTCCAATTTGATGTCTTATGGCCATGATTTGCAAGTTGGAACCTAAAATCATTGTTTAGTTTTTTGGTTGTATGAAATAATTAGAATGTCTATTTCATGTACTTTCTATATGTATATATGCTTGATTGTGCAATAACACTTGAATATCAACTTCACAGCTTGATTACAATTTAATGTGTTTGTATTAAGTTAAATTTGAGATTGATTTGGTGACAAGGTATGGCTTGTTGTGATGGTTACTTAACTAATAAGGTACAAGTTAAAAAAATGTTCCCACCCTACATTCTGCATGACTTAGACAGAGATATCTTGAGAAAGGATAGAAATGAATGGGTCATATTGCAGTCTTCTAAAAAGAAGAAGTTGTGCTTGTTTACATGCATTATTTGATTATTGCTTGCTTGTGTAGAGATATAAGTGTTGATTGCAATAATCCTTTTTTATATATGATTTAAATTATTATTAATTAAATTAATGTTTATTAATAATATCTGACCTTAATTTTCCTTAATTGATTAATCATGAGAGTATGATTCAAAATGATTAATCATTAATTTAAACATGATACGAAAAGTCATATAATGATGTCAATGATATCCCATCATCGCATAGGGCTCTATTACCATGGATTGTATTTTTGAAGATGCTCAGCGTAGTCATGATTCCATAATATAATTTTACATGGATCGAACTCTTCATTTCTCAAAAGAGATGGGTCTTACGCATATTGACCCAATATTATTCCTCGCATTATTGAGATAGTATTGGATTGTGCATAACATATCCTTTTTTTCACTGATGTAGTTTAATATACAACATGCTAGCATCACCTATATAATGGGTATAGATATTAAAGTTCAGACGAGGAATGCAAGTTGAACTTGCAAGGTGGAAACAGTTCCCGCTTCTTTCACCATAGTTCATTTTCTCATCTTATTGGGATGCAATGAAAGTGGAAAGGAAACCTAGTTTTGGCTTGAGATATTTGGCCAAGCATACTATATGATCTGAAAGTTGTATAGGTAAAGACTTTCAAAGTGCAAAAAAGAGAGAAGCTCTTGATTTAAAAATAATTCACATTAGTCAAGATTTACAAAAGAGTGCAAACCTTTAATTTCATATGAAATCCCTTAACATACTCAATAACCTACTCGAAGTCAATCATTTGATAAGATCAAATTACTTGGATTGAATCCATTTGGAGCTCGTACCTGCAGTAGAACGCATAGGATACAGTTCTCGACTGTGAAGTATGATGACTCTCAGACAAAGGATGCACGAGACTAAGTGGGACAAGGATCATTTGATCTCTCTTTGCTCCATTCTTGGATCCTTGTCTAATGTACTCAAAAGCAACATATAGATATGGAATTCCCTTAAAATATCTTATTGAATATAAATGAGATATTTGGAGATATGAAACACACTAAATGTTACAACATTACGAAAGATATGCTTCATTGTAAGATGCAGGAAGGCACCTCAGTTTGATAATATATGCTCAAAATATTTTGGGTATATCTCTATACTGGAGACCCTTGGGGCTGAGATGGATGTAGACATGCAAACAATCTTCATGTTGATGTCTCTCGTTAAGTCTATCTATAATTTCATTGTGTCATATCATATGAAAAGGTTAAAGTTATTAAATGTTGAATTTCTCTCTTTGCTAAAGTCCACTGAGTACGTTATGAAGAAAGAAAATCCCTTCGGTAGTGTAATGGTTGCATAGGCTAAATGGAAGTGCAACAAGAAGCAAGGATCACTGCAGGATCTGGTCAAAAGGAAGAAGAAAGGTCAACATGTTGGTCAATATTCTAAAGCTTCTAAACATCTGACATTCAAGAAGACAGGTGTCTATCGTCATCAGAATATGCCATGACATTGTAAGCATACTTATCCAGAATACTTGAAGTCTTTGAGAAAGGTAAAGGTATAGCTCTGATAAGTAAAATATATATTTTCATTATTGAAACCAACTTATTCATAAGGCAAGAAAGAAGTTGGATTGTTATTTATAGTACTTATTTTCATGTATGAAATTTGTTAGATCTATTTTTAGGAAAACAATAAAACTTGAGATGAGGAAATAATTATCCAAATGGGATCTGATGCAACTGTTGTAGCGATCATCATTAGAACCTTTAGACTGATATTATCTAGTGGGGGACTCTTATTTATTAGAAAGTGTCTTTATGTTTTAGATGTTAGACGGAACTTATTATCTATATCTAATCTAATTAGACAAGGATATCCTTTCCTATTTTGTAATAAACTTATCATAATCATTATGGTAAATTTATATCAGATGGCTTTCTAACACTTGATAGACTCTATGAATTGGACATGAATGAATTAATTATGAATGTTAATGCCACTAATAATGATAAGACCCCTAAAATCTCAAGGAAGGATAAAGATCATTTGACAATGATCATACATCAAAGACTTGTACATGTCTTTGTTGATAGGATTGATAGACCGGTAAATGATGGACCACTAGATTTTCTTGAAGTACAAGATTTACCAACCCGCAAGCATTGTATTCAAGGTAAAATGTCCAAGGTATTCTTATTTAAGAAATGTGTAAGATATGAAGGTACACTTGACCTAATAGATACAAATCTATGTGGTCCATTTAATATTGCAACTCGAAATGGACGCTAATATTAAGTAGCATTCGGCGATGATCATTCGTGGTATGATTTTCTTCCTATTACGTTATAAACCTGAAAACTTTTAAAAATTCAATGAATTCAGATCTTTGGTAGAGAACCAAACAGAAAGAAAGATTAAACAAATTCGATCTGACCACAGTGACGAATACCTCTCAAACGAACTCAAATAATACCATAAAAAGATGAATAATTTCATATTTCCCTCCTGTAGGTACTCTTTAACTCAACAGAGTGGCAGAGAGATGAAACGAAACCATGTTGAATATGTTAATACCAATGATGATTAAAGCAAACTTATCTTTTAGTTTCTGAGGACAGACAATACATATTGCAGCTTATGTTATAAACAAGATTCCAAGTAAATATGTACCCAAAACCTCTCATGAGCTCTGTTGTGGAACTAATCCAAGAGTATGACACTTATGGATTTAAGATTGTGTTGGTCCATGCTAAAAGCATGGATGCAAGCAAGCTGGAATCTTGCACTAGAGAGTGATACTTCATAGGCTATGTAAATAATAGTATTAGACCATCTTTACGATCATGAGACTTGAAAAGTATTTGTCTATAAAGCTGTTAAATTTCATGCTGATGAATTTCTTAAATGTCAAGACAATGATGAAGTCAGAAAACTTGTTGAGTCTAGTGCAATAGATGAACTGCCAATACCACAAACTGAAATATAATAGAAAATGACACACATGTACCTATTAAAAAGAAGTTCAAGGGTGGTGAGACCACTTGAGAGGTATGGAATCCATGTATAAAAAGAGTTGAATGATGATCCGACCTCATAAGATGAAATTGGTAAATCATGGCATGGATAAATGTATACTAGCAATGAAGTCTAAAGTAGACTTCATGCACAAGAATGGTGTGCGGACTTAGCAGGATGACTGAACTAAGGGATCTAATGTTCGGTCTTGGAGGGCTTGCGGTGTTCAACAAGTCAGATCCGGTAATCGCTATATCGATGCTTCTCTTGGCTCTCGGTACCCGAATCAATCACTCAAATCAACAATCAACCCACAAATAGTATGTAACAATAAAAATATGCGAGATGAAATTTATTATACCATATAAAAATGAGTATTACAGATAAGTAGTAGGGGTCGAACCACCAAGAACAATGAAGGATAGGTATAATTATTACTAATTAGTAGTCATTAATAATTATTATTTTTGTATTTCAATCTTTTTCAATTTTTTGTGGGTTTTTAATTATATGTGTTTTTTTATGGATTTTTAAGTGTTTTGTATTTTGTATATTTTTAAAATGTTTAATTTGTATTTTACTTTAAATTTTGCATTTTTGGTCACTTTTTTCTTTTTTTAAATATAATATATTATGATATATAATAATGATGATATTATATTCTATACAAGGAATATAGAATATATAAGATATAAAAGGTTTTATATTTTTAAATATGCACAAATATTCAAAATACAATAAATAAAATGCTTTTTAGTTTTTAAGATGTTCCTCTATTTTTGATTAATTTATAGGAGTTTTTTCTAATTTTTATGTAGTTTTAAAGTATTAAAATATACAAAGTAGGGAATAAGATAATATTATCGAATTTTTTTGGTTTTAAAAATAGATAATAGTGTTCAAAATTACCAAACTATTTTTAATTTATGATATACATAATAAGGAAAAATATAAGACAAAAAGCACTATTTTTAAATTTTTACTTGCTTTTTATTGATTTGTATGATATTTTTAGGTTTTGTCTTTTTAAGGGTTTTTTTATTTTTTAGTGATTTTTTGATATAATTTAGAATATGTAATAACATACTTAATATATATTTTTGGAATTTTTAGAAGTGTTTTGATATTTTTTGGCATTTTAATAATTAGGCAGAGAATATATGCACGTTTTTGTATTTTTAGAAAATAGGAAAATGCAATAATATATAAAGGAAATTAGTTGCTTGAAGAAGCATAATTTTAGGCATCTACAACAATTTTCCCGTAATTTTTATTGCAAAGGAACTATTTAATAAAAATAGATATGTACAAGAAGAAAATACAGCAGACAAAGGACCAATCTGCAATTAAAATAGATGTTTAGCGCATTTAAACATTATTCCAAAAATAATAGAGGCCCGCCTGCCATAATTACAAGCCTCACGTGTCACAACATGTGAGGTGGAAGGGCAAATGTGCAATAATCCAGAAGTTTGAGCACTTATATGCAAAATATCCTAATAAATTTACATTGCATATTATTTTTACAAGACTAAAACATAAAATACAAAATGTGACGGGGCACTTAACAATTTACCTAAATGTGTGCGCTAATGAACTACAGGGATTGCACCATGTGGAACAATTATCCATATCAGACAGTGCTGAGGGACGTCATTTCGACTTATATTCAATGGCCTAGATTAGATCTGGACCACACCTTGGATCTGACGGTGATGAATGACCAGGAAGAACTACCAAGGACAGCGGAGGGGGATGCCTTCGATCGATGATTCCTTTTGCTTCCGACCTCCTTTTTCATCTCCTATAAGCCCAAAAGATTTATGGGACACACTTGCACCTGTAGGAACCCTTCAATGGTGTCCAGGTCCCTTCAATGGGGACATGGGTGTCTTCTTCGAACGCAGCCACTTGGAGCTCAAGTTTCTGAATTGATTCCGCTCCCAGGTGCTGCTTGAGGCTCTCACCTACACAAACATGTCACGGGGCATGAAGGGGACTCCTTCGACCCATCTGGAAGCTGTTGCACATAGTGAAAATGAATGGGTGATGGAGCTCCAGCATATAACGGTGGATGGAGCTCGATTCCTATGATTTTAGCAAAATTAGAGGTGGAGATAATTGTAGTTTGATGGAAAATGAATGGGTAAGAGAATTGTGGCGAAGGCAGGTCAAGTGATGGTCGGATTCATGATGAATTAGGGTTGGATCTTGATGCTCCAGTGACTGAAAGATCTGAAATTAATCCTAAGCTATTGACTAAATGCATAAATTAAAACCTAAACTAGAATCCTATAAAGAAATTACACTAGAAAATGCAACAAAACACAGATCTACCTTACAGGGGCCAAGGAGCAGTGAAGCCTTGCCTGAAGCAAGTTCCGACGAGGCTGGACCACCTTCCTCTACCTTCTCCATGCCGACAAGGCTGGGGAAATGCTCATTGTCACCAAGTATTCCGACCAGGGACTCCTATTGGGGTTACGGTAGGAAGACAAGAATCAAAATAAAAAAATTGAGTAAGGTTCCTTATTTATGGGCATGGCGAGGGGAAAAGGGGGGAAGAAGATGGTGTGAAGAGGAGCGGGAGTTTGTGGAAGCTAAGGGCCTAGCAAGATGGAGGATCGTCTGGGGAAGAGGTTTAGTGAAGGTCCCGAGGTCTGAGGAGGCATGAAAGTATAGTAAGAAAATGGAGAAGAGGGGGAAAGTAAAGCTCTAACTGAGCCAGAGGACGGGGGAAGGACAGTTGACTGTGCAGTCAATAGTCCAAGGCCACTGATTGGTCCACGTGGACCAATCAGGAAAATCCAAGGATTAAATATCTTATTTATTAGGTTAAAAATAATAAATAAATATATCAATTAAAAGTCAAAACATAAAAAATGTTTGTTATTCTATTTACTATTTTATGGATATTTTTATTTATTTTTACAAGCTTAGTTATTAGGTTCTAGTTTTTACAAGCACCTAATAAATATAGGTATATTTACCTATATTTTAAGTATTTATTTTTATTTTGTATTTTTTATTTTATTATATATATATTATATTTATAATATATTTAAATACATATTTACAATTTTTATTTTATTTTTATGATTTTATTTACATACTTATATAAATTTGTGTATATACATTATAGATATAGTATGCCTATATATTTTAATACATTATTTATTTTAATGTGCTTTTAATGATTTTATTTTATATTTATATTTTTCATATATTTTAAATAGTACTTACAACTATTTAAAAATATAATAAAGGTAAAAATATAAAGATTAAATAAAATGAATAAAATATGTATCTATAAAATATATTGGGGCCCTAAAAAGTCGGTTTTTGCATCTTAACTCTAGTTTTAATGAAACTACATTCATTAGATGGATAATTTAATTTTAAGAATAATAAAGGTGAGTTTTATAAATTTTGAGCTTGTATGGAGAAGATATTGGTATCAGAAGTTCAGTTGTGGCTTTTTTCATCTTTGTGTCCCAATTGCACTGCACTTATTTTACTTGGAAAATATTTTAGTATTTTTCTATGTACTTTTATGTACAAGTTTCGTGTAGAATATTTTATTATTTGAGGTGTATAAAATGGAAAATAAAATAGGTTCATAAATGGTTATTTATAGGGCATTAAGGTTTTTGTGGTATTTTTGTACAGTTTATGAGCCCTATCCCCCCTACTTTATTCTTGGCCTCGGGATCTAGGGTCATTCAATATCTTTAGTACTTCATTTCTTTTTATTTTATTTTTCTTTATTCTTTTATTTTAGAATTAAATACATGTATTTATATAGTATTTATATGTTAAATAATACATGTTACTTTATGTATATTAATTCTATTTCCATGCATTTAACTAGGGATTTAAGACCAAAATGAAAGAATAAAGGTGATGAATGGAGATTCAACATCCTCCTATATTTATCTTTGCTAGTCCCTAGCAAACACCTATGATAATGAGTGCATAATAAAGAAAATAAAGAAAAGATAAAGAAAGAACTTGGAATGATTTTGATTCTTAAACTTATCTTCATAAAATTTAAATTTGAGGCTTGATTAAGACCTTTAGATTATTAGTTTGTTCAGAACTACATTCAGGTTAGGAATTGCGACTCGACCATCTTTAGATTCCATGTTCCTCTATTCAGTTCAACCCAATAACCTGGTCAGAACCATCCTTTCAAATGTATACACTCGTAACTTTGAAATGACAGGTACCATGTGTGTGAATTGTGTTAGCTCTTCTCAGATATATAGTTGAACTATCAAGTGGTCTCCTTCTCTAGTAACTCGTCCATGAGGAGATGGATATTTCCTTTTGAGTTCAGGTACATGCTAATGCACAATGAAGGAGGGGGAATCTAGAAGAAAGGAAAAAGAAGTAGAAACAGACTAGTGTAGTTGCATTTCCTTGTGAAGCTCGGTTAGTGTGACCAAGCCTTCACCAAGAAGCAGGCCTTTTCTGGAAGCTCGAATTTTTTGGAGCTTTTGGAATAGGCTTCTTTTTTTTATATTTCTTTGTTTGGCATTGCTCTACATTCTTATTTTGCCTCGATGGATATTGAATCTTTTGTTTCGCCCATGTTTTAGGGTCTTGGAATATTAATGCTAACAGACCATTCCTCATCCGAAGCTTTATTTCAATTCATTCTCTAAATGTTAGATGTCCATGCTACCAGAGGATAGTGGGATGAAGTACCAATTTTAGCAGTTCTCAAGAATGGTGGTTCCTGGGCCGCTTTGGACGAAGCAGCCTAGTATCGTCCCGGCTTAGACTCCAAGATATTTCAACAATCCATCTTCGTCGAGCTACATGTTGAGTGTGAGGTCTCAAGTCAAGCCATTGACTCAAGAGTTGTGCGGATGACATGAAAGGTTTTAGTTAGATACATTGAATTGACTCATGAACATAGTCTCACCGAACCTAAAGAATTAAGTCAAAGTGACCTGCAACATCCCAATTCCAAACCTTAACAGGTTCCTCTAAAAGTAAGTGGAATAAGGTCTAGACCAAGTTCTAATCTTCATATTTTATTTTGTACCCACTTAAATGGTCTGGTAGTAGTGCAATATGCCTACCACCCAAAAGACCATGGTTCAAATCCCCCTTGTAGGGGTTGCATTACGCAGTCGATGGCTAGCATAAAAAAAGTTGAATCTTTCAACATGGATTTGAGAAAGAATCCATGTAGCCGAACCTATTTATAGTAGGAGAAGGCTTCGCCATATTTTTTGTTAAATTGTCAATCATCATTCAGAAAAATGTGTATGCAATGCAATGCAAGAAAATATTTTTGCAGAACTATTTTTTGATTTTGAACTTTTTATTTATTCTCATAAAATTTTGCAAATTTTTATGCATTTTTTTGAAACTATTTTGTAATCTTTTATAGGTTTTGAAAATTTTTAAATTTTTAGAGAGTTTTATAAAGATTAGTGAATTTGGTATATAAAGATATTTACAAGGGAGTGAGTGTATATTTACAAAATGGAGTGTAGATTTAACACTGAGATTGTGTACATAAGTTAAGTGTCAATTGTTATTCAGGGGTTTTATATACAAGGGATATATATATAAATGTGTGTTTTATAAAGAATTTTAATATTTATCAAAATTGTATGCAAGGTTCTCAAAATAATTTTAAAAAATACATATTTAAAAAAATATTTTACAAATAATTTACAAACACTTTACAAACATTTGCAAAGTTTGAAAATCACTTTGTAAAGATTTTTCAAAGGTATAAATAATTTTTTCAAAGCAGTTCACAACCATTTTGCAGTTCATTTGTAAAGTAATTTTCAAATCATTTTATTCAAAGAATTGGAACAAATTTTGCAAGTATTTACAAAGATTTTTACAAAGGTCTGAAATAATTTACAAAATTTTTCCAAAGTATTTCAAAAGATTTTTCAAGATATTTTACAATCATTTTACATATTATTTTGCAAAACATTTTTAAACCGACTTATTAATCATATTTAGAAAGAATTACTACATATTTAAATTGTATGTCCTTTATTCATTATTCTTATTAAGCCATATTATTAAAATTCAAAAGTAAGAGTTATGACTACAGTATATACAACATATATACGACCCTCCTATAGCATGATATATGTCTTCATAGTCATTGAAGAGAAATAAAGGAAGACATAACTTGTGCTGAATATAGAAAATTCTATACTACAATGACTCAATCAAAGAATAAGAAGTCGATCGCCCCCCCCATACTTAGGATCAACTAATCCTAAGTGTATCAAATTGTACACAAAACAAGGATGATTGAGGATTAGAATACATAAAATAAATGACTCGACTTTATCCCCTTATACCTAGTACAAATTATAACTAAGTATAGACAGAATATCATTGAGTTGAGAGACAAGCGAGAGAATAAATAAAGAATACCCGAAAACACTCTTCCCCCTATACTTAGGATGAAGTATATCCTAAATATAGCATAGATGAATGGGACAAATGAAATAGGAAGAATGGAAGAATTGAAAAAAAAAAGAAATGAAAAGAATAAAAGAAGAAAATTAATCAAAAATATTTTTAGGGGCATTGTCTGATTTTGTTGGACATCCGAGCTAACAATGAGCCATTATGCAATAAATGTTATTGGAAATATCATTTCCTGATTTTAAATAAAGAATAATTAATTTGCATAATAGGTCCCTTAGTACAATTAGGGTTATGTACCATGGACATCTTAACAATCATACAGTTGTTGATTCAATTATTGAATCATAGAGGGTGGTGCTTAAATGAATATCTAAAGAGTTAGTTTGAGGACTCATCAAGCACCGTCAAATGATTATTAAGAGATGATCCCCAACCTAAGTAGAAGATGGCAATCCTTTCTCTTATATGATATCTAACCGACCTCTTGATGCAGGTCCTCTACATAGGAATAGAGATTCAGAGGTGTTAGATAAATTAGGTCAAAGAGTTGAATTAACGAGATCGAGATAATCAAAGACCTATGTCGTATGATATCATGATATAGGCACGCATCCTCTGACCGGAGACATATGTGTTACTATATATTTGAGTATGTACATTTGGCAGACTGATAGGTTGATGGCGTAATCAAGGTCTATACATCGGCGTACTACTGTGAATACAAGGGTATATGAATAATACACTCTCTAAAAAGGATCATACAGGTTCATTTACTGAACCAGAAGACATGGGCTCACTCATGAGATATTGGGATCAAATTCCATGCATGGTTGTCTTGCTTTGGAAGCTTGACTGAATTTGTAAGGCTTGATATATGTTTTGCAAAAGTGTATGATCAACACCTAGGTATGATATATGCTTTTGGAAAGTATATGATCGATACCAATTCCCAGTGATCAAATAAGCAACTTAATGATAAAACCTCGAAGGAGATAATATAACTTGATCTAAAACTTCGGGTTTATTCTAGGTATTCTAGTATGCAGGATGTACGGGTATTAGGAATACCTGAGGGTGATGTGATCATAAATGATTGTATAACCATGATGCTTTGTAGCAACCCTAATTTCTAAAGGCCAACTAAATCCTAGATGATGAATGATTGTGGATGAAAGTTGGTGGGATTTGGAAAGTCATTAAGTGACTAAGTGGTGTTTTGTGGCCAAGATATGATTAAGTGGTTAAGTGTGATTAGTGAAGGATCACTATTCATGGGTGGGCCTTGTTTGCAATATTAGAAAGTTGAGTGGGTTTTTGTTGCAAAATGATCAAGGCCTATGTACTCCCACTAACGCCAATCTAAGCCACACTTAAGCTAATTTCCTTCTTCTTCCTCTTAAGGCTTGGAGCTTCTCTTCTCCATGGTTGAAACCCTCTTGGACCTCCACCTTATTCCTTAGTTTTCTACCTCATCTCTCCACCAAATTCGAGTTTCTTGGGTACAAATTAAAGCTGTGGAAGAGAGGAATGTGGATCAAGTGTTTCATGTAAGATCAAAGGCCAAAGAGGAGGAGAAATCAAGCCTTGAAGCTCAAGTGGTGGACTGTTCTGCACTTGTTCTTGGAGTGTTCTTCCTCAAGCTCTTGAAGCTTGAGTTTGAGGTACAAATTATACCCCGCTTTGCTGCCATTAAGATAGAATTTTCTCCACCCTATGAGCCTTGTGTTGAGCTGTTATATCAAGGTTTTTATTGTGACTCTTGTTGGACTTTGATTTGGTGTTTGGAATGGCTTTTGATGAATTGTTTTGGGAATTTCCAGATCTGTGTATGCTTGATAAATCCGAGTTTTTGGCATGGTTTGAGAGAACTTCTTGAGCCCTTTTATTGGATTTTGATTGTTGTTATATCCTTCATCATGTTGGCTTTAGATCCATGTGAAAAATTTCCCCAGGTTTTCGTAACAACGGTTTAACTCTAAGCTGATTAAGTAGGCAAATGACATGTTTGACGGGTAACCTAAGGTCCTCGGGAGGAGGTCGTGACAGGTTTGGTATCATAGCAAAGTTACCCCGATACACGCATTCGCATAACGTAATAGCTTGAGTCTCGAATAATGTGAGTCTTCTGACGTCTCGTGAAGCCAAATGGGAAAATTTTTGACATTCATAAGATTTGTGTAACCACAAGTCACCAGAACATTTCATTCATATAAGTATCCCAAGAGGAGAAATAGTACAACTGATTTATTTCATAAAGTGTGTTAAACTATGCTATGATCCGATACATGGAGGATTAGCATGGCACCACGAGCAGCTCGTGATCAGACATGAGAGATGGCACAGGTGTTAGCCGCACTCGCTGATATGCGACAGAGACAGGATCAGATACTTGCCCAGCAGACTTAGTTGGCGGAGCGACAGACTGGGATGGAGTTGACGATGGAGGAGCTGTCTGACTTCTCATACCACCCATCCAGGGATGAATCCGCTAGAGCCGAGCATCTAGTCTCTGAGGAGATTCCCCGGCATTCTGAGGCAGAAATTCTGAGGGAGTCAGGAGCCGACAGAGCTGAGATAGGCCAAGGGCCTGTAGCAGGAGTAGAGGTCACAGGATTTGTTCTTCCTACTGCACCGAGACACCATGATGTTTTCACATCCTACCAGAGAGCTGGAGTACCTAGGTTCCAGGGCACGGGTACGTTTGATGTGGTTGAGCAGTGGCTCAGGACGGTGATGAAGGTGTTCAGGATGATTCAGGCACCACCAGAGTCGTGGTTACCCTTTGTTGAGTTCTCACTTACTGGGTTTGCAGAGCGCTGGTGGGAGGCTACTGTGTCTGAGATGGGGCGTGTGCCAACTTGGACAGACTTTGAGACCCACTTCAGAGCCCACTTCTTCTCATGGAAGTGGAGAGAGACATAGCACCGGTTGTTTGCAGAGCTGAGACAGGGCAGGATGACAACGAGAGAGTACTTTGTGCGCTACACAGAGTTGTCACGCCACACATCTTCTGCTGCTGCTTTTCCAGATGAGAATCTGGAGAAGTTTGTTCGTGGCATGAGGGAGGATGTTCAGGAGAATTTGGTAGGGCTGAGACTGACTACCATTGCTGAGGTTACTGACGCAGCAGAGCTGATTGAGGATGTTTGCGAGAGACGTTTTGGGAGTACTTTTAGACTGCCACTGGTACCATAGAGGTCGCCTGGAACTATTCGGCGGCAGTTCCGACCACAGCGATCAGCACGTCGCTTTCGTCTGGCAGGGACGGTTTCTTCTGGCAGTGTTCGCTCGACCCCTACGACCACTTTGGGAGGAGCACTGGCCAGTAGAGGTTTTGAGGCAACGCGGCCATCTGGGTCGCAAAGGTTTGGAGCACAGAGCACGAGACCCGCAGAGAGTGTCGGTCCATTTTCTACGCCGGGCAGGGCGATCAGGTGCTACCAGTGCCAACAGGTGGGACATGTCAGGTCCCAATGCCCACAGCTACAGACTCCACCACCTCTACCTCCACCTCCAACCCGTTCGAGAGCTACCGAGAGGAGCTCCCGGTACAGAGGTCAGCAGAAACCAGCTCAGAGCGCAGCAGGATCCAGTGCCGGATCTATACGGCAAGGACAGATTCACGCGGTTACAGCTGAGCAGGCACGTTCTGTGGCCACGGTCGTGAAAGGTATGGTTTCAGTTTTGAGCCATCCTTTTCACGTGTTGTTTGATTCCAGTGCTACCCATTTGTTTCTTGCTGTGAGGCTTCTAGCCACATTGGGTAGAGTCGCGGAGGACGTAGATCCTCCATTTCACATCCGAGGGCCAGGAGGACAGTTGTTCATGATTTCAGAGATAGTTAGAGGGCTACCAGTGTCCATAGGCGGTCACGAGATGACTGCGGACTGCCTTCTACTACAGCTTGATGAGTTCGACATGATTTTGGGCATGGATTGGTTGTCTACATATCACCCTTAGTCGACTGTTACAGGAAGAATGTTGTCTTCAGGATACCCGGCTTGACAGAGTTCACTTTTGAGGGGACATTGCAGGACTCCAGGATGGAGTATATTTCAGTGCTGAGAGCACAGTGACTGGTTGATCAAGGATGTGATACTTTTCTGGCTTATGTTCAGGAGGTTACATATAAAGAGCCGATGGTTCAGGACATTAGAGTTGTGTCGGAGTATCCCGACGTGTTTCCTGAGGAGCTAACAGGACTACCTCTAGTTAGAGAGATCGAGTTTGAGATCTCGTTACTTCCCGATACGCAACTAATCTCCATGGCTCTGTATCACATGGCACCCGTAGAGTTGAGAGAGCTGAAGGTGCAGCTACAGGAGTTGCTTGACCTAGGCTTTGTGAGGCCGAGCACTTCACCTTGGGGCACTCATGTACTCTTTGTTCGGAAGAAGGATGGAACCATGCGGTTGTGCATTGACTACAGACAGCTGAACAAGAGGACGGTGAAGAACTGTTACCCTCTGCCACGCATTGATGATCTATTTGATCATCTACAGGGATCTTCGGTGTTCTCGAAGATCGACCTCCGCTCGGGTTACCATCAGTTGAGGATTTGGGAGACGGACATCCCAAAGACAGCCTTTTGGATACGGTGTGGCCACTACGAGTTTGTAGTGATGCCATTCGGACTGACAAATGCCCCCGCGGCATTCATGGACATGATGAATAGAGTGTTTCGTCCTTACTTGGACAAGTTTGTTGTGGTGTTCATAGATGACGTGCTGGTTTACTCGAAGAATGAATGGGACCATGAGAACGACTTGAGAGCAGTACTTGGTACCTTGAGAGAGCTAGACTGTATGCCAAGTTGAGTAAATGTGAATTTTGGCTAACTCAGGTCTCAATCTTGGGACACGTCATCTTAGGAGCAGGTGTCGCAGTGGACCCTGCGAAGATAGATGCAGTGATGTCTTGGGAGCAGCCCAAGACAGTGACACAGATTCGTAGTTTTCTTGGGTTGGCAGGCTATTATAGACGCTTAGTCAGCAACTTTTCGTGGATCGTACTACCCTTGATGCGTTTGACGCAAAAGGGAGTACCTTTTGTTTGGGATAGTTCGTGCGAGCAGGCCTTCAGGACACTGAAGGAGAGACTTACTACAGCTCCGATTCTTGATCTACCGTCAGGTACAGAGGACTATGCGGTTTACACAAACACGTCAGGTGACGGTTTGGGAGCAGTGCTGATGCAAAGGGGGCATGTGATTGCCTATGCTTCGAGACAGTTAAGACCGCATGAGCGGAATTACCCCACGCATGATCTTGAGTTGGCGGTAGTGGTCTTCGCTCTGAAGACCTGGCGCCACTACTTGTACGGGGTTAACTTTGAGCTCTTCACATACCACAAGAGTCTGAAGTACATATTTGATCAGAAGGAGCTGAACATGAGACAGCGCATATGGTTAGAGCTGCTGAAGGACTACGATTGCACGATCTCTTACCATCCCGATAAGGGAAACGTGGTTGCAGATGCCCTCAGCAGGAGAGCGCACATGGAGGGTACGATGAATTGGCTTTACACTTGGGACTTACTTGCAGCACTGACGGATTGGCATCCGCGGGATAGTGCGTCTTCTCCCATCTCCGTACCTCCGAGGTACAACAGTCTTTGGGACCGTATAGTGGCAGGTCAACAGACAGACCCGTGGATTCACGACAGATACATGCTGGTAGTGAAGGATGAGTTTGACGACTTTGTTGTCTCGGAGTCGATTCTGTGGAAGGCAGGTCGGGTAGTGGTTCCCAATGATGAGCGGCTACAAAGAGACATACTTGACGAGGCGCATTGTTCGTATCTTTCCATTCATCCCGGCAGTACGAAGATGTACCACGATCTTCGCAGACATTTCTGGTGGACGGGATGAAGAGGGACGTAGCTGGGCATGTCAGCAGGTGTTTGACTTGCCAGATGGTGAAAGCGGAGCACAGACGACCACCTGGTTTGATGCAGCCTCTCCCCATTCCTAAGTGGAAGTGGGAGAGAATTTTGATGGACTTTGTTACGGGATTGCCAAGGACACCGGGAGGCCACGATTCCATTTGGGTCATTGTTGATCAGTTGACGAAGTCAGCCCATTTTATACCTGTTAGCATGACTTATACACCTTATCAGTTGGCCAGATTGTACATACAGCACATTGTGGTTACATGGCATACCCAGAGATGTAGTGCCTGACAGAGACTCGAGGTTCACTTCCCATTACTGGCAGCAGTTCATGTCAGCATTACAGATCGAGCTGAAGATGAGTTCAGCGTATCACCCTCAGACGGACGGACAGAGTGAGCGCACAATACAGACCTTGGAGGATCTTTTACGCGCATGTTCTCTAGAGTGGAAGGGATCCTGGAAGGATCATTTACCTCTTGTTGAGTTCACTTACAACAATAGCCATTATTTGAGCATCGACATGGCACCATTCGAGACTCTTTACGGGCGGAGATGCCTTACGCCAATCGGTTGGCATGAGGTAGGCGATCATGCGATGTATACCATGGATCTCTTGGAGGAGACTGCGAGGGTTGTTGACTTGGTGAGGAGGAAGCTCTTGATGGCACAGAGTCGCCAGAAGAGCTACGCAGATCGACGACACCAACACCTGGAGTTTTAGGTTGGAGACTTTGTGTTCCTATGTGTATCGCCCATAAAGGGGATACAACGGTTTGGAGTTTGTGGCAAGCTGGCGTCACGTTTTGTTGGGCCATTCGAGGTACTTTCACGTGTTGGGAAAGTTGCATACAGACTAGCACTTCCCCCACGTTTTACGGCTATACACGACGTTTTCCATGTATCGAATTTGAGAAAGTACGTGCACGATCCTCGACACATCATCAGCTATGAGAGCCTTGACATAGAGCCAGAGTTGACGTACGAGGAGGAGCCTGTACGGATACTTGATTTTGCGGTCAGGAGGCTTCGAAACAAGGAGATTCCCTTGGTCAAGATCCTATGGCACCGACAGGGTGCTGAGGAGGCAACATGAGAGACCGAAGCAGCGATGCACGAGAGATACCCGCGACTCTTCTCAGGTACTTTCGCAGTTTAGTTTATCAGTTCTCTGTTTGGCAAACTATTTCACTTTCTGGGTAAAAACCTTCTTTGAGATTTTTATGGGTTAAAAGCCTTTTGAGGTTTTTATGGTAGACCGATAAACCCGACTTAGAAGCGGAGTCTCGAGGACGAGACTCTCTTTGAGATTTTTATGATTGTAACACCCTAATTTCTAAAGGCCAACTAAATCCTAGATGATGAATAATTGTGGATGAAAGTTGGTGGGATTTGAAAAGTCATTAAGTGACTAAGTGGTGTTTTGTGGTCAAGATATGATTAAGTGGTTAAGTGTGATTAGTGAAGGATCACTATTCATGGGTGGGCCTTGTTTGCAATATTAGAAAGTTGAGTGGGTTTTTGTTGCAAAATGACCAAGGCCTATATACTCCAACTAACCCCAATCGAAGCCACACTTATGCTAATTTCCTTCTTCTTCCTCTTGAGGCTTGGAGCTTTTCTTCTCCATGGCTGAAACCCTCTTGGACCTCCACCTTCTTCCTTAGTTTTCTACCTCCTCTCTCCACCAAATTCGAGTTTCTTGGGCTCAAATTAAAGCTGTGGAAGAGGGGAATGTGGATCAAGTGTTTCATGTAAGATCAAAGGCCAAAGAAGATGAGAAATCAAGCCTTGAAGCTCAAGTGGTGGACTGTTCTACACTTGTTCTTGGAGTGTTCTTCCTCAAGCTCTTGAAGCTTGAGTTTGAGGTACAAATTATACCCCTCTTTGCTGCCATTAAGATAGACTTTTCTCCACCCTATGAACCTTGTGTTGAGCTGCTATATCAAGGTTTTTATTGTGACTCTTGTTGGACTTTGATTTGGTGTTTGGAGTGGCTTTTGATGAATTGTTTTGGGAATTTCCAGATCTGTGTATGCTTGATAAATCCGAGTTTTTGGCATGGTTTGAGGGAACTTCTTGAGCCCTTTTGTTGGCATTTGATTGCTGTTAGATCCTCTATCACTTTGGCTTTAGATCCATGTGCAAATTTCGGATTTTTATGATGATTTTGGGGTATTATGGCTGTTGTTCATATGGAACTGCAGTTGATTTCAGATCTGTGTTCTTGTGATTTGCATGCTTTGACACATGATTTTTGTATGATATAAGGGCCACTTTCGAGTATCCTTGAGTGTTGATCTTGTCTACATTCTATTGGTCTTTAATCCATGGCTTAGATGTGGATTTGAAGATGATTTGGGAGTGTTCTAACTGATGTCATATACAAGTAATTGAATGTGGCCAGATCTGTCCATGCACTTTAAATTAGAGTTTTATGATGGATTTGAGGAGTTTCTTCACGTCTCCTTGAGTGTAATTACTTGTTGATAGATACCACTTCATGTTAATCATCAATCCGTGGGTTTAGTTTCGAAATAGGATGAGTTTTGAGGAGTTTATGAATGTTGTTATTATGATTACCACTGAATGTCCAGATTTGATATGGTTGCATTATGGCTAAGGAGATGCATGATTTTGGAAATATTCTTAGACACCATTTGGTGTATCTGATGTTGGATATATGGGGGATACAATACCCATGAGATCCATGCCTTTGGTTTAAATTTTGGTGGTGATTTTGGGGGAAAGATGGCTGCTGTCCAAGGACTGTTAGCTGAATTTCAGTGTATGCATGTTAGATCCATTAGCATGCATCTTTTCGTGGTTTTTAAAACCTCAAATCCTTGAGTTTCTCCTCATATTAATATAGATGATCTTATAATAATTTAATCCAATAGAGGAGAGGGATTTTGAGTTGAAAAATTGATGGATTTGGACTGATGATTCACTGTGATGAATTGATGTACATGCATGCATATTTCTTGCTGAATGTTTGTGATTTTGAGTGCATAATAGCAACTGTTTTGATGTCCTTTAAGCATGGATTATTAGTGAATCATGTGATCTTGGAAGCCATGTTTATGCATGATGATTTGAGAGGAAGTTGGCCCCTTGAACTGTTAAGTAATTGTTGCTATGTTGCAAGTTATGCGTGTGAATTTATCTGCTAAATAGATGCATGATTTGATTATGTAGAACCCTCTTCAGACCATATATGAGTTGTGTCTTAGTCTTGTTTTATGACTATAAATATGGACTAGAATCCCTTGATATTAAATGTTAGAATTTAGAACACACTGAGGATAAGCTTTACCCATTTGGTTGTGCATTCACATGACATTGTGGCTGAATTGTATGTTGAACTTGGGAGTGTAATCACCCTTATAACAACCTAGAGTTGTTCCTTACTTAAGTCCATGATAAACACTTTAAGCCCCCCCTTTGCATTGATAAATATAAAGAGTTTTAGTGTGATGTTTGTATGAACTATGGACTATGAGATAAATAGGAAATTTCACATATGAAAATAAGACTGTATATGGGACTTGTCATCTGACCCTAAGTCAGCTAAGGAGTCAATCTCCTCCAAACTGTGAATTGACTTCTAATACCTTAAGACCTTGAAATCTCTAAGTAGCCAGATCTTGTGTATGTTGTGAATCGTGGGGAACATAGGAAAGAAAGATGTTACAAATCTGGTAGTCAATGATCCTAGGATAAGATGTTCATCAGAGAGAAGATGAGAGAGAGACTAATAACAGGTCTGTATCCCTGACCTTGGATCAGTTGAGGTTTTTATAGAACAAGTTCGGATCTAGGACCGATAACTTGTAGATGTACCATAAATCAGAGAAATCATAAACACTTAGGGTGAAACTTGAAAATAAAAGAAATGGTGATGTCACATTTGGTCAGTCATGGATATTTATACTCCGACTGTGCGAGGGCGCGGTGACCCTCACTTGAGCAGGAGATGAGGTTGCTCAGGCTTGGGTAGCGGACACTGAGAGCATGGGTCTAGGATCCCAGTCTTTTTCACGTGTTTTCTTCGAGACGGCTCGGTTTTTACGCTTCATTGGGATCCACGAGTTGTCTAGACCATTCTGCTGACCCGTTGATTTTTCTTTGAGAGCCTAGGTTGGGAGTTCTCCGCAGTTAGTTACGAGCTCGTCTGGTTTTTACTTAGCTCTTCTCCTCCGGGAGTTGAGCAACGAGAGAGGAAGTCGGGTCCGGCAGGCTTACCTCTTCTCTTTCCTGTCTCTAGTGGCATAGTAGTTGTACTAGCACTGCATTTCCCTTGGACCACACTTCCACTAGGGTGGCGAGACAGACGAATCCCTTTGGGGATTTCCTCACCGCAGAAATTTAATTACCTTTCTGCCAGGCTTGTGACCTGGTGATGGGGTAGTGGTCGATAGACATGTGACAGTTCACCAATTTGCCCATTTAAGTTGTAGTTCCATCAGTAGACATTGATGACTTCATTATTACCTTTCCACCAGGCTTGTGACCTGGTGATGGGGTAATGATCAATAGACACTGACGATCTAATTATTACCTTTCCGCCAGGCTTGTGACTTGGTGATGGAGTAGTGGTCAATAGACACTAATGACCCCTCTAATTACCTTCCCCCCTGGCTTGTGACCTCGTGATGGGGTAAGAGATGGGTGACTTTCTGCTATCTGCTTAGTGACGACTTTTCACTAAGAGACTAGTGACGACAGTACCATTAGTAGAGACTAATGAGGGTTGGGTGTTGAGAGAGTTGTGAGTACGTTTCCTCTTGTACACCTTCGTGAGCAAGCTATCCCACGTGTCGACCGAAGATCAATGGGAGTTGAGAGAAAAAGCTAGAAGGAGTGTTGGGAACTTAGTTAGGATGCAAGACACCATCGCATGCCTACGGAGGCACCCCAACCCTGAGGCGTACATCATACCTCAGAGTCATAGTGTGATGTTCAACCTGGACTTTGAAGTCCTACCCGGGTATGGAGGTCCTAACCGGACCAAGACCACAGACTTACTTCTAGGCTTGAGTTGTTGTTTGGTTAGTTCCACTGAGCGAGGGAGACACGGTGTGGTAGTGAGAGAGTGTATTTCTTCTTGCTAGCCTTCCGAAAGCAAGTAAATAACTTAAAAGAATCAATTAACCCACTTTTACTTGCTAGTTCTTCTTTTGTCCACTACAGTTACCTTACTGTTTTTCTAGCTGTTCTAGTCTTTTCTTACTACTTTCCTTAGTAGAACTGTGTAGAATTTGTGCTCGACAATTTTGTGACAGATACTTACTTGTCCCCTTTCTACTTGTGGCAGGCAAGGGTCCGGCGACCGAGTAGCCGACGTAGTTTGGCTGCAGTCGTTTCTTTTTGGAGGTTACACTTTCAGAGCAGGTATACCTTTTGGAGTTCATTGTATAGTTGTTTGTTGTGCCCTCCTCTGTAGCCTTATTTTTGGGATATATATGTATATTGGGTGTTGTGAAAACCCAACATGTTTATATGAATGAAATGAAAAAGAATGGATACCTTGTTGTTCAATTCTGGTGCATTGTTACTTTCGCTTTTAATCTTCTCGTGGTTGCTTGGTTAGCCAAAATAAATCTTGTGAATGTCATGTTTAAAAAGCGAAGGTCCTCGGGAGGAGGTCGTGACACGCTTCCATTCTTAGGGAGTGATGAAACAAGTTTGGATTTTAGTGACTCCTCTCAATAAAGAAGTAAGATGATCTTGGTCCAAATATTAGACAGTGATTTGAATGTGATTCATATGCAATGAAAAGATTAGATTTATGATTTTGATTTAATCAAACATCTATGGTAAGTCTGCAAGATCTGGATTTGAGATATGATCTCAATATCCTAATCACTATACGTGGAATGTACAATCGCCATGTCCTTATCTCCAAGTATCCACGGAGAAAGTACATTATTCTTGAAAGAATTCAAGAATACTTCCATTATTGAATTATGTATCCGAGCATTGATATATTGATAATTAGATGTAATTTAATTATCATGAATAATATGAATTTGATTCATATTATTTGGCCATATAAGGAGAGTTATCTAAGATGATTAAATGTGATTTAATTATCAAAAATGTGAATAACGTGAATGTGATTCATGTTATTTGGACACATGAGAATACATATTCAAGATGATTAAATATGATTTAATTATCAAGGATATGATTAATGTGGATATCACTATCTATAATAATCGTGGATATTATAAATATGATTTAGAATATGATGGAGAGATTTAATTGTAAATAGAATTTACAAATTGTATGTTGTTGTGAATGTGATTCACAATAAACAATTAATTGTAAATCTAATTTACGTATTATGTTGGATATATGAATATGATTCATATTTATCAATGGCATGATTGAAGTTTTCACAAATTTAATTTGGAATTATTTTTGTGAAGATAAATGCAATAATTCTTATTGCATGTTAATTAATATATATAGATAAAAAAGGAAACCTTATCTCTTTTTGGTGGTCGTTCACCTGGACATGTTCAAGGGGGGACGACCACCCTATATCTAGTAAAGAGACTTAGTCTTCTACATTATCTATGTATATTGATTAAATTTAAAATGAATTGATTATTATCTTGAAAAGGATATAATTAATTTATTTTAAACTAATTGTTGTTATTTTTAGAACAACAAAACATGGTCATTGATAAATAAACATTTAATCTACACCGTAGATTAAGAGAGCACATGGATTGAGATCCATGTGCATCCAACTAGTATAAAAATAAGGGTAGCCCTTGCCTTTGAGATTACACATAATTCCAAGAGGAATTAAACTCTCATCATCTCTCTCTACGCATGCCCCTTCTCTCCCTCCTTGGAGTGTTCGTCCACTCTAAACTCTAGAGAGGGTCCTAGTAATCGCGACATCATTGTGTTGCCGGATTGACTACTCATGGATCTCCATTTTCTTCGGTGCGCTTTGCTCGAGAAGAAAACGTCGGATCTTATGAGATGAGATCATGAGATTCATCGTTGGGATCATCAACATGGATTGCGAGGAGCTCGCATTTCATCAACGCGCTCGTAAGCATCTCCTCTGTTGGATCGTACTTAAGACAGGAGGTCTCCTCATTTAAAACTCGATTGCAACCACACTTCAAGAGGTAAACCTAATACTTGTTTGTGGTTTAGATGAAATGATCCAAGAAGTG
Organism: Ottelia alismoides; assembly: GCA_037367405.1. NCBI lineage: Eukaryota > Viridiplantae > Streptophyta > Magnoliopsida > Alismatales > Hydrocharitaceae > Ottelia > Ottelia alismoides. The sequence continues at coordinate 710,116 of JAZKJV010004814.1, read as the reverse complement.
TTCTTGGATCATGTGGTTTCATCGATCAAAATTTTTTAAATTCTACTACCTCGAGCAAAGTACGAATAGTTGCTCCCGATCGCATATGATGCGATCCTCACGCTTCTGTGATGCACTTAAGGATCTTTCCATATCCTTCAGATTCAACTGCAACTGTTGAGAGATCTTCATCAAATATGATCTGAATAGAATCGACAACGACCAGGAATGTATCATGCGGCTTCAGCAACTGACCGTTGACTACAAATGGGTGTGTGTCAGATGACAATTTGGATATGAGAATGCTTCCATTGTCACACACAGCTCTGGCGATGAATGGTCGTGTCCATTTACTCTTTAATTTATTAGAGAAAATCTTCAAATCGCATCAATAACCACACTTTCTGTCCATACTCGAAAGTCTTTTGTCTAATGCGCCAGTTGTGCTAGTGTTTGACCTCCTCCTTCTACATCAAGATGTTATCATATGTGTAGTCTCAGAATTTCAGGAGCTTGTTCAGATCAATTTTCCTGTTCCGATCACCTTTTCTGAGTTGAGATTATAGATGTTTATTATCTAAAGAGATTTGTGAATTAATTCCATCGGCATATGGCATGGCTTTCCATATACAAGATAATAGGACGACATGCCCAACGGAGACTTGTAGGTGGTTTGACAAGTCCATAGAACTGGATCCTGAAGTTGTGACCAGTTCTTCCTATCTGAACTAATAAGTTTTTACAATATGATCTTGAACTCTTTGTTGGATAATTTGGCCAAGCCATTATACTGAGGATGATAAGGAGATACGACACGATGATTGATGATGTACTCCTTCACTAATTTCTTCACCTCTTTATTGATGAAATGACTACCCTTTCTGAAATGAGGATCTTTAGGATCCCAAACTGTGAAATGATAATATCTTTCAGAAATCGACAAACTCTTCGGCAATCAGTGGATCGAGCAAGAATAGCTTCTACTCGGTGACTCACATAATCAACGGTAAGAAGGGTGTATTCATATCCTTGACTATTAGGAAATGGGTCCATGAAATCAATGTTGCAAGCATGAAAAACATTAGAAATATGAATAAATTTGAGGGGCATGGAGTCTTTCGAATTGTGGGTTCCTCCTATTTTCTGACAGTCTATGCAGCCTTTGACATATGTTGCGCATCCTTGAATAGTATGGGCCACAGAGGCCATACTGAAATACTTTTGTTGTCGTTCTGTTTCCAGAATGGTGTCCTCCATACTCGAGCTTATGCCAGTGCTCAAGGACACTAGTGTACTCCTCTTGAGGAATAAATCTATGTCATATACAATATGCTCCTTCTTTGAAGAGGTATGGATCTTCCCACTCGTAAAAATGAATTGTGGACATAAATTTGTCATTTTTGACACTCATCCAATCTTGCATAATCGCCCTAGATACGAGGTAGCTCACAATATCGGTATACCATGGGAGAAATGTAACACTGAGAATTGCTTCGTCGGGAAAGGTATCTATGATCGATGTACTGCTCAACTGAGTATCCGTGGATTCTATTCTGGATAAATGGTCTACTACCACATTCTGAATTCCAAGAATATCTCTAATTTCCAAGTCGAATTCCTGAAGGAAAAGGATCCATCTGAGAAAGCGTGATTTAGCATCCTTCTTCTACTATAAGTATCAGATAACATAGTGGTCAATATAAACAATGACTTTAGATCCAAGAAAATAGGATCTGAACTTCTCCAAGGCAAAAACCACTGTCAGCACTTCTTTCTCTGTAAGTGTATAGTTTCTTTGTGCACCATCTAATGTTTTGTTGGCATAGTAAATGATATAGGGCAATTTATCTCTTCTTTGTCCTAACACAACCCTAACTGCAAAATCTGATGCATCTGTCATGATCTCGAATGGAAGAGATCAATCAGGTGGTTGTAGGACAGGAGCATGAGTGACAAGATCTTTCAACCGATAAAGTGATTGTAGAACCTTCTGATCAACACTGAATTCAGTCTCCTTGCATAATAGCTTTGTAAGAGTTCGGGCAATCTTGTTGAAGTCCTTGATAAATCTTTGATAGAAACCAACATGCCCAACGAATGACCTCATATTCTTTATTGTTTTAGGTGGCTCAAGTTTAGCAATCACGTCCACCTTCGTCGGATCAACTTCCATGCCACGCTTGGAAACGACATGGTCCAGCATAATTCCTTCAGTGACCATAAAGTAACTCTTTTCCCATGACAGAACCAAATTGACTTCATGGTATTTCTGAGGCACTCAGTCTAGGTACGCAAGAAAAGAACCGAAATTATCATCGTATATTGGGAAATCATCCATGAACACCTTGAGAAAGCTACGAACATATCAACAAAGATGGCTAACATAGACCTTTAAAATGTAGCAGGGGTATTGCCAAATACAAAGGGCATTCTCTTAAAGGCATGTGTACCAAATGGACAAGTGAACATAGTCTTCTCTTGATCTTCAGGGGCAATCATCACTTGGTTGTACCTAGAGTATCCATCTAAAAAGCAGAACTCTTTCCTGGTCAATCTTTCATACACTTGATCAATAAAGAGCTGAGAAAAGTGATCCTTCTTGGTTGTTGCATTCAGGCATCGATAACCAACACAGACACGCCAAGATGTCGGTACTCGAGTAGAAATCTCCTCTCCTTGGTCATTTGTAACCACGGTGATCCCAGATTTCTTTGGAACTACATGCAATGGGCTCACTCACTTTGAGTTGGAGATGGGATAAATGAAACCGGATTCACACCACTTCGTGATTTCTTTCATGATGGCGTCCCGTAGGTTAGTATTCAACCTTCACTGAAATTTATCGGACGGTTTGAAATCATCCTCCAGATAGATGTGGTGTGAGCACATAGCTGGATTTATTCCTCAAAGAACCAAAACTTTCCAACTAAGTACCTTGTAATTTTTCTCTAGAACCTCGAGCAAGCAAGATTCTTGATCTAAGTTCAGCTTGTTGTTGATGATGACCTGATACCTATTTTAATTACCCGCAAGGAAAGCATGCTTTAGACATGTCGGGAGATGCTTTAATTTAGGTAGTTGTTGAGCCGGCTCCGTGGACACTTCGAAAACTATGCTGGTTAAAATTAAGAAGGTGATGTCCACCTCTCCCACTTATGGCTCAAACAACAAAGTACCAAACATATCTGTAATGATCTCATCTTGCTCAATTTGACTTGAATCTTCTTTGAACAAAATGGTCAGTGACTATGGCTCTATCTCCCAATTGGAAATAGAGCAAGGATGGACTGTGCTTTCTGGGTCCTCCTCTGATGAGAGGATTTCCTGTGTCAAGATGTCATTTAACAACAATTGTTGAACACTGATATCTACAATAATATCACAGTCTTCTGCTGATGCTTTTGGCTTGCCTTCATCAGATGTGCTCTCTGTGGCTTTTGGCTCATTGATCATGTCCATGGTAACTCTTTCACTGCAAGAGCATAACTTGATCTTGCTAGATCCATAATCAACAACCACTTCGGTTGTTCGAAGGAACGATCAGCCAAGAATAATCGGAGTCTGGAGTAATGGCGCAGGAATATCCATATCCAGGATACCAAAGATCATTGGGAAGTGCATATCCTGCACAATTATGATAGCGTCCTCTAAAAAACCTATGGGCCTCTTAATGGTTCGATCAGCAAACTGAAGGATCATGTATGTGGGTTTAAGCATACCCAGCACGAATTCATGAAGTAATGATGAGGGCATGAGGTTTATAGAGAAACCACTATCAAGTAGAGTTTGCTCAAAATTTTGATCAAAAATCTCACATATGATCAAAGGTGATCCCTTGTCCTTTTTTCACAGAAAACAAGTTTTCCATGGCCTTTAACAATGGCATTTCAAGAAAAATATTTTGAACAATCTCAATAATGTCGGGATCAGATAATGCATTTTTCAACTTTTTATTTTATTTTTTGGAATTTTTCAAAGCATCTGGAAAAGGAATATTTATAGACTGAGAAATATTGTTCTTATTTACATCAGAATCAACTTGTACAAATGAGAGATTAGAAGCAGTCATTCAAAATAAGAAAACAAATAGAAGGTAGAACATCAGCTTCATCGATCGGCCCGAGAGCTGCTGATGGTGCTGACTTCTCCTTGGCTTGCTCGGCTCAGACTTGGCTATTATTCTATTTTTGAAAACTTTCCTTTTGCTGATTTTTTTAGATTTTTTGTTGGTGGTGGTCTGGTGCAGCTCCTCCTTCTTCTTCCTCACTCAGTTTTGTTTCTTGGCTGACTGACGCAGAAGATGATAATTCACCAGAAAAAAGGCTTTATTTTTTCCCTTGGTTGTGGTAGACGACTGCAAGTTCCTACTGCTTCTAAGATTCACAACATTAGATAATGTAAAATCACATATACTTGATTATATGGGATATGTTGAGACATCACGAACTACCTGCTCCTTGCGTTTGAAATTGGTGGGTTGGCCTTGACCTGCGTGAGAATGGATGTTTTTGTGCCAATGAGGTCATCGAGCTTCTGACTCATCTCTGTTAGGCTCTTCACCAGTTGAGCCAAGTAGTCGAGAGTGGGGTTGATGAATCCACATTTCATCATCTTTATTCTATCATTTTGGCACCTAAAACTCTAGCAAATGCCTGTAAATAGCCTTAAATCAAGCATCTTAGCATTCATGCATATGCATCTCAACAGTGTGTAAATTACTGTAATTAAGGCCAAAATTATAGAATAAATAAAGAAAAGAAAAAGAATAAAATATTGTAAATATTTTATGACCCAAAACCCCCGAGACCTAGGCATCTTGATGAATAGGTCGACAAGGAATAAAGTAGGGGGAGATAAGGTCAGAAATACAGTCAAAATACCTATACTTCCTGTTCATTTCTTACTCATTTTGGGACCTATTTTTGGTTCCACTTTTTATACATCAAATAAAGAAACTTTGTACATGAAAGTTGTAGATAATTTCATAAAGAAAAAGACAAAATTGATTTCACAGAAAAAGAATGTACAGACAAAAAGTTCTGGTCTGAATAAGAATCCAAAATCCCAACTTCCCAGACCCGTATCTCACAAACGACAACTCCAAATGCATCAAACTCACCTTTAATTGTATATAGAATAAAATAATCTATCCAATGGTGGTGGTTTCGCATTTGGCGGAGCTACGGTTTGAAAGTTGAGTTTTGGACCCTCATTGTATACTTGTACTGAATAAAATATTCAATTTATTCTTTATTCAATATTTATTCATTTTTATATTTTTATAATTTTGTAAATATTACCTATAATATATATGTGCATTAAAATTGAAATAAAATGCAAAGAAAAATAAAAATAAAAATACTTGTATAAAGACTACATAGGCATACTGCATACACTTATACCTATATACAATACACTTGTATTTTATTAAATATACAAAACATCTCAGAAAAATAAAATAAAAATATATTTATGTACATAAAAGTATGTTATAATGTTATAAAATACTAAACAAAAATAATAAAAATAAAATACCAAAATAAAAATAAAAATATCAAAATACATAGGTATTATACCTATATAGGGTTAAAAAGGTAACTTATAAAATACAAGTCATAAAAATAAATAAAAATCAGAATTAAATACTACATAAAATTTTGAACATTTTTTATTTTATAACTTTTATTTAATTCGGCCATTTAGTATTTTAAATTGAATTAACAAATAATTCTTCCAGGGTTTTTCCTGGTTGGTCCACGTGGACCAACCAGGAGGCAGTCAGCGTTGACCCCAGGTCAACTGCCTGCCCTACCCCCCTGTAGACCTGTCAGACTTGGTTTTTGAGCTTTTTCTTGGCTTTTTCCCAGCCGAGTCTTGCACTATTTCATACCACTTCCTTCTGCAAAAATCTCCCCTGTAGATTCATCTTGCCCGCCGAGTGATTACATTGGGCTATGGATCAAGGAGCTGCTCCAGGGATCTTGATCTTTGAGCCTCTGCCACCTCGGGTCAAACCACATATAACCAACCCCCATCTTTGAATTCAAACTGGAGTCCCCTTGGTCCACCCCTCTCCGCCTCTCTAGTGCTCTAAGCCTTGCCGGAGGTGACAGCTCCGCCGCGAGCTTCTCAGCTAGGGCGAACGAGGTCGAGGACGACTCCAGCACCTCCGCCAACCGCCGGCGTCGAGGTACCCTTCATCCTCTGGTTCCGGCCATTGAGGGCTTCATCCCGCCTTTTCCTTTATTGCTTTAGATTCATGTTAGTGTAAGCTTGAAAACCCCTAAAGAAATTTGAAGTTACGATCACTGATTCGCCAAATCAAGCACCTTGGCCGGAGCGCACCTCCGGTCGTGCATCTCCATGTCGACTCGACCATCCCCAAGGCCATCCGAGGGTCCAGGCAGTTTGCCCTGGACCCCTTGACTTTGTTTGCAGGTCCAAGCCACTTCACGCGCGCCTGGAGGCGAGTTTTGGAGCTCGCCGGAGCAGCAGCAGCCTTCCAGCTCCGCCCGCTGCCCGAGAGCACCACGGGCCTCCCCGTGGATTTTTGACGCCCCCAGGAGATAGAAGACCGTTCCAGGAAGCTCCTTGTCCATTTTGAGGACCTGTCGTCGCCGGAGGAGGGAGATCGAGGTCGGAGAAGCTCGCCTCCGCCGGCGTTCTTCCCCGTTCTTGCAACCCTCTTCCCAGCCGTTGGATCGAGGAGGAGTCCCAGATCGCACAGCTGACGTTGGATCTCCGCGTGCCTCATCCGTCGATCGTCTCCGGAGATCTGATCTTGGCCGCACATCCGCGAAGCGCCATCGGCCGTCCACAACGCGCCACGTGTTTAAGTGGCCCTCCATCCGCCGTTGGATCGCGCGCAAGAGGGTATTTTGCAACTAAACCCTCGCGCCTTCTTTTATTTAAGTTTTAATATTTAAACTTTTGCTAGTAGTGTAAAAACTTTGGGTTATTTGCATGTAAACCCTGTCCTTTATTTTATTTGCACTTTGGTCCTTCGCCACGTCACCTCACGTGACCTGTACACGTGAGGTGGGGGCATTTTGCAGAGGGACCCTCGGTTGTTTGTTTATTTCGTTTCAGTACAAAAACTTTAATATCACGTGTAATATTTCTGGTTATTTTGCAAGTAGACCCCCAAGGTTTTGTTCTATTGCATTTCAGTCCTTCCCAGGCGCGTGCAAGTCACGCGCCCTGGTGGGTAATTTGTAGGCGTGCCCTGGCGGTTTTTGTAATTGCTTTTTGGTTCCAGAAATTGAATATTCAGTTATATATTTTTGTGGAAAATTGCATGTTTGTCCTGGAAGTTTTGTAAATTGCATTTATGCCCCTGCCAGGCCTGATTATTAATTGGTTGCTTATTGTATTTATTTGAAATATCATTTTAACTCCAAAAATTCCACAAAAATAGACTTAAGCTCCTGGATAGGTGTACTTTCACGCCACATATTTAGTTTTTGATTTTATTTTATTTTCCTATTTATTAAAAATCAAAAACTCCCTTTTTGTGTACTGTCTACCTTAGAAAATACCAAAAAAATATCAAAACACCTCCAAAAATTCCCAAAAATTCACCTAGTGTCTATTTTATCCTATTTTAGTGTCAATCCAAAAATCATTAAAAATTTCAAAAGAAAAACACTAAAAATCTAAAAACACTTAAAAACTTCAAAAAAATATATAAAATAGTAGAAAAATCCAAAAAATATAAACTCAGGTTCTGTGTGTTCCTTATTTTATCCTTTTTATTAGAAAAATAGTGTGAAACATTTTTGTTGCTGTTTGTTATTTTTAAATTTCATTTTACTCACAGCCAGCCTTATTCCCACTGTTTTGCTTTATTTCAATATTTAAAAATACCAAAAACAACTTGAAAAATCCCCAAAAATCACAAAAACAGTAGAAAACTTTGAAAATACCAAAAACATTTTATTTCTGAATTTTTGAGTATTTTTGTGCATTTTTATAAATCTTTTACCTTGCCTTTTCTTACATTGTTTTTACCTTCCAATATTGAAAAAGAAAATAAAAAAATTATAAAATATAAAATATAAAAATCAGAAAAATTAAAAATCAAATACAAAATTAAAAAAAATTTTAAAAATTAAAAACCCACAAAAAATTGCTTTGTTCTCTTGCTTAGTGTAGACACTTCACACACTCACACACTTAGCATTCTTGCTTGAATTACACTACTTACTCCCTGTGTTCGAACTCTCTGCATACTTGCCCTTTACACCATTTGTGCAGAGTTAAAAATAAATTTTAACTCCACATTGTTTCTAATTTATTGATCTTAGTGTGGGTTAATTGTTGATTAAATACGGATTTCATTTGAGAGTCGCAACAGCGACGGTTATCTCCGCCTTGTGTGAGATACCAATTTAGACCCTCGTGAGATTCGTGTTTATCAGGGGTCCACGAGCATTGCCTCGTATGGCTCAACGTGTTGATCACACTAAGACTGATAATGTGGTGGAGGCTACGAATGAGAATACCAATAATGTTAGTGAGGAGGGTATTACTGATATTGTTGACGAGGAGGATGGTTTTGGTTTTGGTAAGCAGCCACATAACTTTGATAAGGCTAGTACTGGCAGTACGTTGGTTGTTGGTATTGAGAATTATGTCTCTAGGTGTTATGACATGGTGGAGACTACTGTTGAGGCTCGTGCTGGACAAACTTCCCACCCTGAGACTGGTGGTATGGTCAAATGGCAGAAGACTGGCCCTGCTGATGTCTGCCTAGACGGGTTAGTTGTGCATCATTATTCCAGATGTCGTTCACCTCCTAAATTTGGGGTGGAGGTGGGAAATACAGATACACAAATGATGGGTAGGGCTCGGGCTGGTAGACGACCATCTATTGTTGTGATTGTTGTGACGGTGCCAGATTAGGAGCCTGCATGTGGTATACATGCTAGATCGGCTAAGTCTATGCTGGACTCGATTGAGGTGGTTGTGGCGATGACTGCTCTTTTGGCTCAGCAGGAGTCACAGTTAATGGGCTCGCAGACTGACAAGAGTTGACTGTACTAACCAACAGCTCCAGTTGCTTGGTAATCTGGTCCAGTTTGTCCAGATGTTGAGTTCTCTGTTTGATCATAGAAAATTTCCTAAGGTCCTCTGATCTCTTTTCAATGATGTCTACTTTGGATATGTGGCTCCCAATAATACTAAGGTTGGATCTCTCATCCCTGTCCACTTCATGAGATGCCACCATATTGACGGGCTTGTGGTGGATCTGCGACTAGTACCAATATGCTCGTGATGAAGACATGGTAGCCTCTCCTTCGGTCATTTCTTCGAAAATCTGTCACACTGCATCTTCATATTTATTGAAATGAGATCCGCCACATATGGCATCTACAAAGCCTCTAACTCTCAATAGTCAGGCCCTCGAAGAAATATTGGACCAGGCTGGTCCAAGGAATTTCATGGTGGGGACAATTCTCTTGAAGATCTTTAAACCTCTCCCAAGATTCATGAATGGACTCATGCGATCCTTGGGAGAAGTTTGGAATTCATACCTGCGTCTGATTGAGACATACCAATGGATAGAATTTGTGGAGGAATGCAGATTTAAAATCCTCTCAAGTCATTATGACCTTCCCCAAATGAATTGATCCGGTATAATGCCTTATCTGAAGGCTGAATGGGGAGGTTTTCATTTAACTACACCTAACAAGATGTTAGGGTAGTGTCTGGTTCTACAAATGCAGGAAAATTGCTGGAGATGGATGTATGGTTCCTCGTTCGTGTTCCCATGGAACGAGGAAAGGAGAGTCAAGAACTGCAGCTTGAGTTCAAAATGTCTGTGGACCTGAGGAATTTAGATGTACTTTCTCATCTGGCTAGCGTCGAGATTATAGGTTTCCTTCAATGTGGACTTGGGAGCCTATCTTCTTGTTTCATCGTCCCCTCGACGAGGTATATCTTTCTATTCTTCATCCTCTCCTCCTCCTTGGTTCTCTCTTTCTCTCCTCGGATAATTAAGCATGTCAGTGAAGAAGACCTGGGCAAGAGCCTGATCTATGAGATGTTTCTTGATGGACTGAATAGATGCCAGTAATTAAGCATTCACAACATTCTGATCTGGTTGTGGGCCCTGATTCAGTTGTTGCGGTCCCTTCCCTTTTCTTTGAGGAGCCATCTCTGAATCAGACTTAGAGGAAATATAATCTAGATCGGGTTCCAGGTTTGAATCTTTATTTGCACAATAATATACATCCTGATTAGATTGATATTGAGCATCAAATAGAAAGATGAGTATGGAGTTAGGGTCAATCCCAGACAAATGTGAATGGAGTACATGATATGAAGCGAAATCGATCTCCACCCACAAGGGGTGAATGTCGATACAAGAGCGATCTTAGTTTATTGGAGAATGAGAAGACGAAGAGTCTGGAGAGTGGTTCGTAAAATCCAAACCAAGCACTTGGTATTCGCTTTGAATTATTGGAGAGGTCGGATCCATGCAATCAATGTGGTTGTCGGTAGGGTCCCGACTAAACCACCCATGTATCGACATCTTGAGAAACAAGAGGAATAGATGAGGTGTATGGAATACGGAGATAACAAGAGGATAAAATGAAGAGAACATAAGAAGAAGGCTCAAAGTGAGCAAAGTTAAAAGAAATGAAATAGAAGTAAAAAATGTCTCGACTGTGCTGGACTGGTCTTTGACCTTAAACTAGATTAAAAACAAACCTCAAAATAATGGATTCACCAACTCACACCTATGAAGCCGTAAGAGTTTAGTTATTTTTATCTTTTTAATTTTAGTTGTTACTCAAGCAATCTTATAACTTGTCCTTAGAGGCTAGACCTATAGGAAAGTGATACTGCTAGAAAAGTATCTCGTACTTCCCACTTCCTTTGTAACCCTAGTCTGCACCTTTAGAGTCCTTGATATCGATCATGGGCTAACTAATCAACCAAAGAAAAAGAGTGAGGAAGCCGACAGTGGCGATCAAGTACTTTGGACCGAGTCCGCAAGCAAACAAGGACCTGCCCAAGGGATGGCCTATGCTCAATACTTCAGACTAGGTCTGCAAGAAGACAAAGCCCTACTCATCCACATACGATAGAAACAACGGTACTTCACCGAGCCTAGGAGATAATTATCAAAGCAGCCACAAACTGGGTTGTTGGTTCTAATCCTTAAGGGTCGTGCCTCACTCTTTCTGGAGTGTACCTGAAAAATATGGCCTTTATGAACCCAATACAATGAAGTCCGTTACGAATTTTATTTAGGTCAAAATGTTATTAGCAGTCCCCTTATTTTAATTTTGGGATTTTATCACTTGTGCCCCTCCGAGATATCGCAATATCAGTTATGCCCCTATCTTTTTGGTAATATCAGTTGTGCCCCTCACTTCTTGCAAATATATCACTTGTACCCCTCGGGTTAGTTTCCGTCCATCCCAAACACAAACGGACGTTAACTTTAGGGACACATCCGGAATTAAATGAAAACAAATAAATGGAAAAGTCCAACCACTGTTCATCTTCCTCCTCCCCCTCCTCTTCATCTTCCTCATCCCCCTACCCCTGCCTCCTCCCCCTCTGCTGCGCCCCCAGGCCCCCGCAACCCTGCCCCCTTGCCCCGCCGACCCGACCCAGCGCCCCCAGGCCCCCTTGCCCCGCCGACCCGACCCAGCACCCCGAGGCCCCCTTGCCCCTTGCCCCACCGACCCGCCCCGCTGCCCCCTCCCTAGGTCTCCCCTCCGTCCCCTGCACCCCCTCCCCCGGTTGCCCTCCGCCACCCAAACCCCCTCCCCCGGTTGCCCTCGCTCTCCGCACCTCCCCCCTCGCCCCCTGCACTGCCCCGACCTCCCCCACCCCCTTTTCCCCACCGCCTTTTCCCCCTGCTCCTCCACCGCCTTTTCCCCCCACCACCAGATCCTCCCTCTGCTTCGAGCTCCTCCTCCCTGCCCTCGCGCCACCTCCACTGCCCCGAGCTTCTCCCTACCGCCCCTACCCCTCTCCACCGCACCTCCCTCAGCCCTCGTGCCTACCCCCACCCCCAGGTCTTCCCCCACCCCATTCCACATCCACCGCTCCCGTAAACCACAGCCTCCAAGACGCTCCTCGCAAAGGCCTTCATTTTCACAGCATTCTCCGCCTTCCCCTTCACCTCGGACCTCGCCTCCGCGGCAGCCTTCTCGGCGGACAAAGCCACAGACTTGGACGCCTCCACGAACTCCTGTCACGTATCTGATTTCGAGAACTTCCCGGATCCGAGTGAGTAATTCATTCGAATGGAACCAGAGCCACGATTCGTCGTAATTCTGCCTCTTCACCCCTATGAGCAGGCGCTTCTACGGGGGCAATTGGGTGCCATATTCCATCAGCAGATCCACAGCATAGGACTGAAGCTTCTCAAAATGGGGAAGAACAGCCTGTGGTTCCAGATTGAATATCAACTGCCTTAGGGGCGGAGCTCGGGGCGAGGAAGGGGGGTCCGGGCGGAGGGAGGCTGGGGCGGAGCTCGAAGCGGGGGCGGGGGGAGGTCGAGGCGGAGGGAGGCTGGGGCGCAGCTCGGAGCAGGGGGCCGGGGGAGGAGTTCCGGGTGGAGAGGGAGGAGGAGGTTGGAGGAGGAAGAAGAAGATGGGGGAAGAGGAGGAAGAAAAGGAGTATGGACAATAATACCCCTCTTAACTTCACCAAGGTTTGAAAAAACCATGGTTAAGTCAACTCATTGACGGTCAATCTGACGGAAGGGCACAAATGATAACGGAGAAAGAAGTGAGGGGCACAACTGATATTACCAAAAAGATAGGGGCATAACTGATATTGCGATATCTCGGAGGGGCACAAGTGATAAAATCCCTTTAATTTTTGAATTTTCACTGGTTGAGTATTTTCATAAATAGCCGCCTTATATTTTTATTTTTCTAAGTCCTAAGTTAACCGAAATTGGGGGAGAAGTCAGAAAAGCAATGCAAGTTGATACTATGATGTAGACCTCACCATTGTGTCAGAATGATGGATTCCTAGATAGAAGACTTATAGGGCTTCCAAGCTCTCTCAATGTGGGATGCAACACAAGAATTTAAATGTACTCTACATGAAATGCAAGTCGGTTGAAATCGCCCTAAGCAGGGATTGTTATTAATCATGAAGAACCAATTTAATTTCACTAAGGTCCAAGCATAGAGACTATAGGCACATGCATATAATTAAGGCTTTGGACCTAAGCATAGAGTCAAGCAATCCTAAAAACTAAAGGCTTATTCACAGAAAATAAATAAAAAGGAAGATGAAAAGCACAAATCACATAAAATAAAAGAAAATAAATGGAAAAATATGGAGAAGAAAGATAGAATGCGGTGAGAAACCGTAAAAAATTACACGGACCCCCAAGTGAACAAACACTTGATAAAATATGCTCGAACAAAGTTCAAGTGTCCAAGTATCTTAATCGTATTATTACAATTTATATAGAGTCTCTCTTTCATAAACGAAAATAAACCTAAACTAAGCTACTCTACACTCCTCGGTTCCTTAATCGACTTGCTACTCTTTCCTACCAACTGAGCAAAGAGAGCCAGTCTCCGCTATGCTTGGCTGTCGCAGTCTCCTAGAATACTATCCTTGCATAGAGGACCTTCGCAATAAATTCAACAGAAAAATTGCACAGATAAACAATTTTTTAAAAAGAAATAAAGATAGATAAATAAGAAAATAAGTAGACTATATAAACTCTATCCTACGTGTTGCTCCCCAGCAACTACGTCATTTGACAGAATGACTAAACCGAGGTACCTAATGTCTGGTTTTGGAGGGCAAGTGATGTTGGACAACTTGAATCCGACAATCGTTGTATCGGTACCTCTCACGGCTCTTGATACCCAAACCAATCACTCAAATCAACAATCAACCCACAAATAATATGTAACAATGAAAATATGTAAGAAGAAATTTATATTACCTTATAAAAATGTGTATAGCAGACAAGTAGTAGGGGTCGAACCACTGGGAACAATGGAGGATAGGTATAAATTACAAATTAACATCATTAATAATAATAATTTTTGTATTTTAATTCTTCTTCTAATTTTTATGAGTTCTAATTATATGTGATTTTTTTTGGATTTTTAAGTGATTTTTTTATATTTTTAATAATTTAAATTTAAAATTTCTTTTTTTTTGCATTTTTTGGTCTCTTGATGATTTTTTTAAATATAATATAGTGTAGCATATAATAATAATGATATTATATACAATATAAGTAATATATGGAATATATAAGATATATAGGGTTTTTTATTTTTAATATACATAAATATATTCAAAATACATTGAATAAAATGGTTTGGGGTTTTAATATTTTCTCTATTTTTGTTATAGGATTTTTGCTAATTTTTATGTATTAGTATTAAAATGTACAAAATAGTGAATAAGATAATATAGCCGAACTGTTTCGGTTTTAAAATAGATAAAAGGTCCAAAATTCCCAAAATTATTTTTAATATATACTATATAATAAGGAAAAAATAAAATAGGAAATAATATTTTGGATGTTTAGTTAATTTTGTTAGATTTTTATGAGATTTTTAGGGTTTTGTCATTTTTAAGGTTTTTATTTTGTATTTTTAGTGACTTTTGGATATAAGTTAGAATATGAAATAATATAACTAATATAATTTTTTTGAATTTTTAGATTTTTTTGATATTTTTTGGGATTTTTATAATTGGACAAGAGGGATAAATCATTTTTTTATTTTTAGAAAATAAGAAAAATAATAAATACCTAAAGGAAATTAGGTGAGTGAACAAGCATGATTTTAGGCATCTACAACAGTTTTTCCATGATTTTTAACGCAAAGGAACTATTTAATAAATATAGATATGTAAAAGAAGAAAATACACTAGACAAAGGACCGATCTACAATTAAAATAGAGTTTTGGTGCATTTAAACATAAGTCCAAAAATAATAGAGGCTCGCCTGCAATATTTACAAGCCTCACCTGTCACAACACGTGAAGCAAAAGGGCAAATGTGCAATAATCCAGAAGTTTGGGCCCTTATATGCAAAATATCCTAAAAAATTTACACTAAAGATTATTTTTAAAAGCTAAAACATAAATACAAAAGTGGTGGGGCATTTAATAATTTACCCAAAGGCATGCACTGATGAACAACGGGGTTGCACCACATAGATCACTTTTCCATATCATACGACACCTAGGGACGCCGTTTCTCCTTATATTTAACGGTCCAGATTATATATGGGCCATACCTTACACCCTATGGCGATGGAATGGCCAGGAAGACCTACCAATAACATCAGAGGGGGATGCCTTCGATCGATGATTCATCTTGCTTCTAATCTCCTTTTTCCGCTCCGACAATCCTAGAAGCTTTCTGGAACTCACTCGCACCTGCAAGAATCTTTCAATGGCGTCCATGTCCCATCGATGGGGACCCGGGGGCCTTCTTCGAATGCAGCCACTTGGAGCTCAAGCGTCTGAATAGATTTAGCTCCCAAGTGCTGCTCGAGGCTCTCACCTAAACAAACATGTCACGGGGCTTGAAGGGGATTCTTTTGACCCATTTGGAAGCTGTTGTGCACATGGAAAATGGATGGACGTTAGAGCTCTGGCACATGATAGTGGAGGGGGCTCTATGCCTCTTTTTTTAACAAAATCAGAGGTGGAGATGATAGGTAAATGAAGAGAATGGTGGCGAAGGAGGGTCGAGTGACTGCCCGATTCACGATGAAATAGTGCTGGAGCTTGAAGCTCCAGCGATCCAAACACTTGAAATTAATCCTAATCTACTGACTAAATGCATAAACTAAAACCTAAACTAGAATCCTGGAAAGAAATTACACTAGAAAATGCAAAGAAACGCAGCTCTACATGACCGGGGACTAAGGAGTAGAGAAGCTCCGCTAGAAGCAAGTTTCGGCGAGGTTGGACCTCCTTCCTCCACCTTCTCCACTCCACCAAGACTGGGGAAATGCTCGTTGTCACCAAGTATTTTGACTTAGAAAAAGTTGGAGAAGGTTCCTTATTTATGGACATAGTGAGGGGCAATAGGGGGAAGAAGATGGCATGAAGAGGAGTGGGGGTTGGTGGAAGCTAAGGGCCCAACGAGATGGAGAATCATATAGGGAAGAGGTTTGGTGAAGTTCTCGAGGTCTGAGGAGGTATAGAAGTGGAGTAAGAAAATGGAGAAGAGGGGATAGGTGAAGCTCGGAAAGAGTTAGAGGGTGGGGGAAGGATAGTTGATCGGGCGATCAACAGTCCAAGGCCCTTGATTGGTCCACATGGACCAATTAGGAAAATTCAGAGATTAAAACATTTATTAATTAGGTTAAAAATAATAAATGATGTTATTAATTAAAAGTCAGAACATAAAAATGTTTCTTACTTTGTATGTTATTTTATGGATATTTTATTTATTTTTACAAGCTTATTTATTAAGTATTAATTTTTACAAGTATATGCATATGTTTTACCTATATTTTCAGTATTTTATTTTTATTTTGTATTTTCAATTTTATTATTACATATACATATTTTATATATTTAAATGCATATTTACACATTCTTTATTTTATTTTTTGATTGTATTTACATAAATAAATATGTGTATATGCATTATATGTATAGTATGCCCATATATTTTAATACACTATTTATTTTAGGATATTTTTAATGATTTTATTTTATATTTAAATTTTTATTAGATTTCAAATATTATTTACAAATATTTAAAATATAAGAAAGGTAAAAATATAAAGATTATATTAAATGAATAAAATATGCAGATATACATGACACTATGACCCCAAAAGTTGGCTTCTGCATCTTAACTCCATTTTTAAACCACATTCATTAGATAGATAACTTATTTTAAGAAAAATAAAGGTGGATTTTATGAATTTTGAACTTGTATGGAGAAGATATTGGTCTGGAAAGTTCAGTTTGCGGCTTTTCATCTGTGTGTCTCAGTTGCATTGTACCTTATTTTTTGGGAAATATTTTTGTATTTTTTCTATGTATTTTATGTAAAAGTTTCATGTAGAACATTTTACTATTTGAGGTGCGTAAAATGAAAAATAAAATAGGTACATAAATAACTATTTACAGGGTATTGAATTAGGGTTTATGTGGTATTTTTTACGGTATGGGCCCTATCTCCCCCTACTTTATTTCGGGTTGTCCAAGTCAATATTAACTTGGTCTTGGGGTGTGGATTATTCATTATCTTTGATACTTTATTTCTTTTTCTTTTCTTTTCTTTTCTTTTTCTTTATTCTTTTATTTGGAATTAAATACACACAGTTATATAATATTTATAGGTTAAATAATGCCTTTTATTTGATATATATTAATTCTATTTTCACGCATTTAACTAAGGATTTAAGGCCAAAATGAAGGAACAAAGGTGATGAAATGGAGATTCATCATGACCCTCGAGGATCCGCCTAAACGATTTAAACCCATTGGGTGTAAATTAATCTTCAAAAGAATGAGGGGTTTTACGGGGAAGGTAGGAACCTTCATGGCTTGTAGCCAAGGGATACACATAGGAAGAATACATCATTTATGATGAGACATTATCTCATGTGATCACACCTTGACTACGACATCTGGCAGATGTACACCAAGACCGCATTAATCAATGGATACATCGATGAGGATGTATATGTATATATGGAGTATCCCCAAGATTTCAAAACTAAGGAAGGTAAAGTGTGCAAGCTGAAGAAATCCATCTATGGACTTAAACAAGCTTCTCGTAGTTTGAAAATGCAATTCGATAAAACTATAATGAGTTATGATTTCGTATAGAATTTGGATGAGCCATGTGTATACAAAAAGCTTAGTGGAAGTGTTGTTGTACTCATCTTACTTTCTATAGATGACATCTTGGTCATTGGAGATGATATTGGGAAGATGAGCAGTGTTAAGATCCTGTTGTCCCATACCTTTGAGATGAAAGATCTCGGAGAAGCCTCTTACATCTTGAGTCTGGACTTATTGAGAAATAGAGAAAATAGGATATTGGGACTATTACAACAAGGATACATCAAGAAGATCTTGGAAAGATTCAATATAGATAATTTCAGAAAGGCTTCATTCCCTTAAAACATGGTATTAGCGTATCTAAAGGGATGACACCTCAAAGTATTGGGTATAAGAAAGATATGGTTGGATGCTCTTATGCTCAGTTGTAGGAAGCATGATGTATGCCGTGATATGTACAAGACCAAATATATATCAACGGTATGAGTGGTAAGTCGCTACCAATCCTGTTATCAAGAAAAACACAATCGTGCAGTGAAAAACATCTTCAAGTATCTAAATAATCTTCAAGTACCTAAGAAGAACTCATGACTAATACATCTAAAGAATCTTCAAGTATCTAAGAAGAACTTAAGATTGTATCTTGGTTTACAAAGATAACGATATGGATGATAGGAAGTCAACCTCAAAGGTTCATATTCCTTGTTGGATAGTAGTGTTGTGATCTAAGTATATAAAGAAGCAAGATACTACAGTTATTTCGATAAAGTTGAGTACAACAGCTGCATTAAATGCAACTATTATTTCATGGAGTTATGCAAGTTTGTAACAAAACATGGTATAGTCTCCTGTGATAGAGTAACTAATTGGCTAGCTGGACTATTTGACTAAATAGTCAAAACATTATACATGAGTGTGGGTTTGAGAGCCGTGCATGAATGACTCTTAGCATTAGTGGGAGACTATTTGACTTGTAAGCCCTTGACAATCCAATAATGAAATAAAAGTTTATTTCTTCATCTGAATTGAATATTTTGGTTTGCACTTAATGAAAGATACCTTAGTACTTAGGGTTATGTACCATGATTGTCTTGATATCATGCAGGTGTTGATCTAAACAGTTAGATCATAGAGGTTGATGCAGGGTTGTAGATCTAAAGAGTTAGATCGAGGATACAACTAGCATCTTTAAAAGATATTAAAGAAGATCTCTAGTCTGAGAAAGATATGATAATCTTTCTCTAAAGAATGATTCATGACTTACCTCTTGATGTAGGCCCTCTACATTGGAATAGAGATTCAAAGGTATCATAATAGTCAAGTCAAAGCATGGATCAAAGTCAACATGTTGACCAAAAAGTCAAAATGTTGAATATGAGGTCAAATGTTGACCAAAAAGTATATCTATACGCCCACGTATGTAAATTTGGCATACTAATAGATTAATGACATGAACAAGGTCTATATACCGACCTAATGGTGTGCATATGATGAGATATGCGATATCTGATTTCTCAAAGGAACCATAAGGTGAACACTCTATGAATCGAGAGTCAGAGCTCCCTCAAAAGATATTGGGCTCACACCGAATTACATGCATGGTCGTCTTATTTATGAAGAAGACAAGAATTCAAAAGTATTAATATATACTCTTAGAAAGCATATGATTGATATTCTCATACAATGGTCAATTGACAAATCTATTGATTTAACCTCAAAGAAGATAGTCAAACAAGGGTTTGAACTTCAAATTTAAACAAGATCTTATAATATGTAGGATGTTTGATTGTTGAAAATATTTTGGGTTGATGTGACCATAATAGATTGTATACCACGATACTTTGATTCCGAGAGAGTGAAGAAACTGAGTGGATTTTAGTGACTCCATTTTATGGCTATATGATTGACAATTAATTAGTTTAAATCTGACATCATAGAACTCATTTTAGTACATGTTTCTAGTGTCCATTTCTAAGCCCAAATGCTGGAAATGGAAATGAATCCAAATGGTTATACCTATAAATTGTTTAAATCGTGTATGGAAAATATAATCTCCTAAACATTATCTCCAAGTATCTACGAACGCTACTCATGAGTCATAATTATATTAGGACTCATACATTGAGATATCAATGTCAAGATAAAATTATTAATACCATGGATATGAAAATATGTGGATATGATTCACATATTGGCTAAAATTTGAATATAGATTCATAATAATTAATATTATATGAATATGATATATATACATATATTCAAGACATATGTGCATATGATTCATGTAATCAAACCATTCTTAATTCTTGTGAATTATATGTGTTTTCCAACCACTCAACCATCTCCCCATAATATAATCTACATTTTATTCCTATAAATAATAGAAAGCCATATGAATTAATATAGTGATTTTTTGTCTATTTGTGGATGCACACCATGCTATATGTGAATCTATATTTTGATATATTAATTTGCAAGCTGATTACAATATATCTTTATATTTATGGAGTAACTATTATATTTTGATATTATCTGTGGTAGTTATTTATGAAGTAATTATAAGAATGACTATTGCTTTCAAAGTGGTTGCTTTTGAGATATAGATAAAGGAAATCCACGAATTCCTTCATCCCAAATTTTCCTTTCTCAAAATATCTCTACTTTCCTATACAATTATTCCACTTTTCCTTATCTCTTCTCCTATACAAATAATTATTAACATACATCTCTCGTTTACACCACATAATCCACAATAAAAATCGATTATTCCACATCAACTACCACGTATCCTTATTCCTCATAACAACAAAGAAATGAGCAATATGACAAACTAAATGTTACCCCTTTATCCCACCAAAATAATCCTTAGAAATAAATGTGAATGGAGAATAAACTCACTTATTCCATTATCTCGCATAAGTTCTCTTATTCCATTATCTAGATTTATTCCTTACTCTCTATTCTCCAAAAAGAACCATGTATTCATATTCCACGAGGTAATCAATTGTTTTAATCAATACCATTTCTCCTAGTTCTACCTCCTTGATGGATATGCAGCATTTGCAAGATGACTAATCTCAATCTCACCCTTGCCAAGAACAACCGTTTCTTCCCATGTTGAGTATCTTGTTTTTGTTGCTACATTTTTCTATGCTTGTACCACAAGCCTCGGGGTAAAGATTGGAGAGGATACAATTAAGATCTATTTTGTACCATGATGGGAAAATTGATGATGTTACTCATAAAATAAATGCAGGTTGGCTAAAGTGGAGAAGAACCTCTACTGTTCTTTGTGTAAGAAAATTCATTTGATTGAAAGTCAAGGGAAAGTATTACAAAGCAGTCGTAAGACCTGCTGATCATAATGTTGGCATGTGAACCATAGACATGTGCTCAGAGTGACAATAGCAAAAATGAAAATTCTAAGGTGGATGTGTGATCATACACGAAAAAAATCGAATTCAGAATGATGCAATCAAAACGAAAGTTGGCATTACTTCGATAGAGGATAAGATGAGAGAAAATTGCTTACAATGGTTTGGTCATTTGCAAAGGAGGTCGGTTGATGCACCAGTTAGAAGATACGAGATTTGGGTTGTTGAGCCGATTAAGAGATGACGAGGAAGGCCCAAGAAGTATTGGAAAGAGACTATCTAAAAGGATTTTAGTTATTTGGATTTGAATCTAAGAATGATCAAATAGATCTGAATAAAGGAAAAGAATGTGTAACCGACCCTACTCAATTGTGGGAAAAGGTTTTGTTGTTGTTATTGACCACAAGCCTCTAGCCCAAGCTGTATAAAGAGCATTTTTGGGTTTAATGGGTTATGTTTTGTCCAGCACAGCCCATTGCTATCCAAGGCCCACTATTGGGTTGATAGTATCATAATGACTAGGGTCTAAATCTGCTTATGGCCTAAAACTGAGTTGTTAGACAAAGATCAGACAACAAATTACAACAGTCTGCAAATCCGGCGAATACTTCTCACAGATCAGACCAGGATTTATTCCAGTTAAAAGTAAGTAGAAGGAAAATTGCTGCCGGATGGTGTGTGACCATTTCTGTTAAACGCAGAGGAGTTTTGCGTTTAAATTTTTATAGAGTGGCCATTAGTATACCTTTCTTGCTTCGCCCATCAAAAGATAGCGTTGTCACGGCTGTATGGATGCCCATTTCAGATTTTATGTACAAAATAATCCATCCGAAAATAAAAACAAGTTCTTTACATCAGAGGAAACTCCAAAAGGTGAGAGCTAATATGGTAAAGCGGACATAAGAAATAACAATTGCCCTAGAGTCCCCAAAAATTTTGAAATTTAGATCTATCCGTGCATTTCAAAAACTTGTAATTGAACTATCTGATTAGAAGGCAGATCTCTGCAAAGAGCATACAAGAGATTATTCGATTACTTATTGACGCCAAAACTTTAATATCGCATATGAATCTAGATCAATTCGTTGAAATTTACAATTGAAATAAATTTTCTGTAGAATAAATAAGAAAAAAAATGTTTGTAACAGAGCGGGAAAGGATAAACATCTGCAAGATCACCTCTTCAACTTGAAAACTGCAGATCAGAAGCCTCGTCACCTCTTCAACTCTTCAACTACAGATCAACCTGATGTTCGAATGTCTCGCTCTGAGCTCATCTCGTGATTGGAGGGATTGGACTGTAGGAGATGAACTGAACTTACCAAATGATTGTACCAAGGTCACACACCATAAAGTCGAAGGGCAGTCTTCACAAAGGAATAAGACAGTGCACCAGTATAGACATAACTGTCCACTCTATCTAGTAAGCCCCCTGCAAAACAAGAGTTGGAGACATCAGAAGAAATTAGAAAAGAAACAAGATTGCAAGTTTAACTTCTTAGAGAACTCTCGAAATGCCCCCATTCTAATGGTCTTATCATACCCTTTTCTTTTCTTAAGAAGGGATCATACCCTTAATTTCCTCTGATGAGATTATATGGAAATATGAATCTAAGCTGAATTTTGGAAGTTTGATAATTTTACACCCATAATCCTGTATAATTTTATATTTATGCATTGAGCCCTCCATAGTTCCGGACTACACATAAAATCCTGAGTAGTGACTTCTGTTTATACATACGACGTCATTAATTTAGTGTTTTCACCCAACCATACTCTTGACTTAATGTAATCTAATTTATCCTATTATTTTTTTAGTTTTTAATAACTTCAGCTCCTTCCCCTTCTTAACGCTAACTCTCCTTTTCCCTATTGGGAGACAGACACCATCATTTAGGACACCTTCTCCCTCCCGACTGAGACGATCCTCCCAGGGACGAAGCTGGGGTCCAATCGTGCGACAGGGAACGTTTCCATCATACAATCGTTGACAGAAAACCTTGATCTGTCCTCTGGGAATGTCATCATCAGGGTCGGCCCCCAGAGCTCCACGCAATTCATGAATGGCATGGGGGAGGGGGTCAACTAGAGAAGCCACGAGTGGGGAGGGGCATCATACACTGGCATCTCCATGGGCAGGTACATTCTCTACCTCATGATCTCCAGCGAGGCATGGTGGAACATCTCCTTCAAGGTCTTTGACACCACTATGGTACTCAACGTGAGGCTGACTTACAATGTCAGGATGGAGCAGTGTTGAACTACAGTGGCCACAATTGTCCAGTGGCATTTCACCTCCCGGTGAGGTCGTGTGAGTCATATGCCTCTTGCAGGTTGTTTGACATTTGTGATGCCTTCTTGGACCCGCCTCCTCCATGCCTTCTCCCTTCAATGATACACAGTAGCCAACCTCTCCCCCTGCTTTTTTTGCCCTCTCATGACCAACAACAACCCCCTTCCTCACCAGACACTTTACTTCACTCTACATATGATGGCTTCCCTGACCCTTTTCTTCGGCAACAGCACCCTCCAATAAATAGCAGTTAAGTGAGGGCGTGTGGGTAAGTTAGAGTTATGTTACCCAACATCTCCACTTTTGGAATAACTAAATCACTATTGGCGTTAATGATTCTTCCTTTTTTTATGTATTTCCTATTTCTAGTATTTACTATTTGTAGCTTTTTGTGTTTGCAAGTCAAGTTAAGGACTATCATACAAATTCTAGACCTTGATGAGGCTTATAGCCATCTTAGCAAGATCACGCATCCAGCTCCTCACAGGTGCAGCTTTACCTCCGATGGATAGGCTTATAGCCATCTTAGCAGGTGATAGGATCACAATTTCATCTACTGCTACCACTCAGACCTCCTCAGTGATGGCCACATCCCCGCAGCAGAGGAGATACATTTCAGTTCAAAGGACATGGTGTCTGTGGCAGAAGAGGTGGATGTCAGTGTAGTCCATGCACTTATCGTCATAGGCCTGGTCATCCGGAGGAGACCTGCTATATGAAGCATGCTACCCTGCATCTGCTCGTGTACCCGAGCAAGTTGAGCTTACTGCCCTTCTGCTCCTACTGATCATAAGTTGGATGATATTGTCTCCCATCTAAGGGAGATCGTGACTCTTGTCGCCACTACTAGTGCTCCTACAGATCCTTCCGATGTTGATGCCACCGCCAGACTCTTCTAACAACTCAGGTATAGCCCATACCCTTACCAGTTGTCACAGGGTAGACATGACAGAGTGAATCATGGATTCTAATGCATCTCATCATTTGTATGGAGACATGGCTCAATTTGCATCATACAGATCAATTGTCGTTGCAGATGGGGCTCATTCCCCTATGACAAGACTAGGGAGGTCTCTTTGATACCATCTATGCATCTGCAAAATGTGCTTCATGCACCAGGTTTTTCAATTAATTTATTGCCTTTAGTCAAATCGCTAAGAATTCGCATTGTCATGCCATTTTCGACTCTTGTGTTTCAGGACATACGAGTAAGGTGATTAGATGAGTTTGTGAGCAAGGGAGTTTCTGCAGAATGGCGCAGTCTCAGTATGCAAGTGTTCCTCCCATTCCTACTGGATCAGTCTCTTAGTACATGTGGCATCTTCATTTTGGCCACCTTCTTATGCATAAGTTGGCATGTCCTCCATAAATACCCTTTCAGTCCACATTTTAGTGAGGCTTGCCAGATTGGAAAGTATCATCAGTCTACATTTCTTAGTCATCAGAGTCGTAGTAGCAGTAGCTAATTTGAGTTAGTTCACTTTGATATTTGAGTTCATAGTCGTGTTCGTAACCAAGGACACATGTTCTATCTTGTAGCAGTTGATGATTTTTCTATACCGTCATGGATTCTTCTTTCAAAAACAAGTCCGAGGCTAGGTCTGCTATTCAATTTTTTATTCATGAAATAATGAACATTTTTCTGTTAATGTCAAGTATGTTTTCCCTTACAATTTCATGGAGTTTTGCACTTTACAACTTTCTCAGTTCTTCAAGTCGTTGGCATTATACACAAGACTTCTTGTGTATACATGTCCCATTTACTTGATGTGATCAGGATTCTCTTAATTCAGGGTTGTGCTCTCCACTTTTTCTAGGGTTATGTAGTCCCCACTGCTTATTACCTAGTGAATCATATGCCATCCTCCAGGTTAAGAGAGAAGATTCCTTTCTCATTGCATTTTCCAAGAAGGATCTTTTCTCTCTTACGCCTCGTATCTTTCGGTCTGTCGCATTCGTTCATCATCTGACTCTTGGTTGTGACAAGCTCTCCTCCAGAATTGTCAAGTGTGTCTTTGTGGGCTACTCTCGAACTTAAAAGGGGTATCGGTGCTTTGATTATATCCGATGGAAGTATTACGCCAGTGCTAATGTCACCTTCCTTGAGTCGGTTATGTATTTTTCCCCTACATGTGACAAGTTGACTTCGTTTAACTCAAGAGTGTAGGTCTATATGTCTCCTCCCGCAACACCACCACCTCCAGCTGTAATTCCTCCTACACCACCATCACCTCCACAACCTCTACCACTACCGCCTCCTACTGTGGTTGCTCCTCCGCCTCCACCTCCTAATACTTTGGCTCAGTTTTTACCACATTTTTGCATTCGCAGACCACCTTCTATAACCTGCTCAAGGGTCTTCCCCATCATACAACACGTCCCAGGTATGTTCTGAGCATTTTGTTTCTACTGATGGCACTAGCAATTTATCTATACAACATGCTACTTTATAGGGCGAGCAAGTGTCTCCTTAAGAGGCTATTATACAGGCCACAGATGGTGCATATGAATCTGATCTTGATGTGCCCATTGTTCTCTGGAAGCGGAAACGTATGTGTAGATCCTCTTATCTTTGGGGCGTCTTTCAGAGGAATTTAGGAGGTTTGTTGGGAGTCTATCAGCTATTGAGATCACATGGACATATCAGGAGGCTATACAAGGCAATCAGTGGCGTCTTGCTATGGAAAAGAGATGGTTGCGCTACAGTCGCGTGGCACATGAAGCTTGGTCACAACTCCTACATGGGCTTTTATGGTTGGTTGCAAATGGGTGTTTATGATGAAGCACCATGCAAATGGCAACATTGATCGTTACAAAGCTAGAATTGTGGCTCATGGGTTCACCTAGACTTACGGGGTGGACTATCAGGATATGTTCTCTCCTATGGCGTGTCATTCTACCATTCGGTCCTTCTCTATGTTGCAGTAGTATGAGATCGGTCCATGTCTCAGCTAGATGTGAATATATTATTCTATGTGGCGATCTATAGGTCTATATGCAGCAAGCACATGGGTTTGCTGCTGAGGAGTATCAGAAGGTTTGCAAACTTCATAAGGTTATCTATGACATTAAGTAGAGCCCCCAAGCATGTTTCTAGAAGCTCTCAAACTTGATAGAGCGGCAAGACTTCACGAGATCGATTGCAGATCATTAACTATTGAGAGAATTCTTATATATCTTTGTCTTAATTTATATTTCTCATGTTTTTCCATCTTCTATATGTAATCTCTCCCTAGAGCCTTTCTCCTATATAAAAAGGTTCTAGGGATACGTGATATACAATTTTTTCTTTCACATTTTCGCATGGTATCAGAGCGACGGTCCTAGCCCAGAGCATGTGCCCTAAATCCTCATCCCCACCAAAAACCTCACGTGTCGTCAAACAACGTTCCGCCCACGCATAACTGCGCCATTGCGCGCCTGCGCACGCGCACGCGCACTCTGCGCGCTTGTGCGCTCCAGCACGTGCGCCCATGCGCGCTTGTGCGTGTGTGCACTTCTGCGCAACCCCGCGCACCTGCGCTCCAGCATGCTCATGTGCGCATGTGCACTCCAGTGTACCGACGCTCCTGTGAGCCCCTACGCTCCCGCGCACCCTCGCACATCCTCGCATGCCTACACTTACTCGGAGGGCTCCGTTATAATCTCCTAGGGTGTAACTTGACTATCTAAAACACCCTAGCCTTCCAAAGAAGTCTTTAAAGAATGGAAGTGGTTGTGGTATGAGTCTACACTCACAACCATCTTCCTATGTCTGTGTAGACAGTCTCTGTCCAAGTGTGCAACCCCGGTTTTGAGAGATTGTTGTCATCATCTCAAACAACAAAGCAGATATTCCATCCCTGGATGCCTTCAAAGGTCCAGCACCCATTGTGACGATGGATGGAACTAATTATGAACTGTGAGCCATGCAGTTCATGAGTCTAATGCAATGCAATAGCAAGAAGCATATCCTTACACAGGAGGATCCTGTCGACAAAACCGGGGCTAATGCCTCATGGGAGGCAGACGATGCGTATGCACGAGTATGGCTTTCTGGAACAATATCTATGGAGATAGCCAATGACATCTTGAGTCAGCCCATGACAAAGGCTAAGTGGAACATTCTTGCCGCCACCTATTCTCCAGCGAAGAATGAGTCAAAGATTCTGCAACTTCAGCACGACATCTTTACTTCGAAGCAGAATGGTCGTCCTCTCAATATCCTTTACACTTCTTTAAGGGGTATGTTTGAGAGATTACATGGTTACATTCCCTTGACTGCTACACCAGAGCAGCTCAAGGCTTACAGAGACTCTGTGATGAATGGGGTCTTCTAGCGACCCCTGATATGAAATATGACTCAGCTCGTGCCTAGATTCTTACAGACGCTACCATACCTCCAATGGAGGAGGCATATCGCATACTCAGCAAGCTGTCTATCTCCTCTGGTGGTAATGCGCAATCTCAAACATTATCAGCTATGGTTGCATCTCGTGGTAGGGGGAACCCTACTCCATATCGTGGTAGGGGAGGATTTACTCGTGGCAGAAGAGGAGGTGGTCGATCACGTCAGCCATGCACCTTCTGCCACAGGACTGGCCACTCTGAGGAAACCTGTTATTCTAAGCATAGGTTTCCTGCTTCAGCTAGAGTTGTTGAACAGACTTTACAGGTTGGGAGGTCCACTCTAGTTGTTAATCAGATATTTGACGAACTTATGGCCAGACTCGGGGAGATCATGTCTACTTCAGGACCATCCAGCTCTCCTTCACGATCCTCAGAGGTAGTTGCCTCTGTTGCTGCGTCTTCTTCAGGTATAGCATATGCCTTCACTAGTTGTTACAAGGCAGATTTGTCAGAATGGATTGTTAACTCAGGCGCATCCCATCACCTCTGTGGTGATAGAAGTTAGTTTAGTGTTTTTGGTCCAACACAGGCTGGACGATCTGTTGTGATAGCAGAAGGAACACATTCTCCCATTACTGGTCAGGGGGAGGTGCAGCTAACTCCTGCGATGAGTCTTCAGAATGTTCTCTATGCTATTGATTTTTCAATAAACTTATTATCTATTAGTCAAATCACCAAAGATTTACATTGTCGTGGGACCCATCTACTCTTCTGTTTCGGGAAATTCTAACGGGCAGGGTGATTGGCACTGGCGGTGAGCAAGGTCTCTACATACTAGTGCAATCTCCTTATGTTGGTGCTCCTTTCATTCACACTGGGTCTGCTTCTCCTTACATATGGCATCTTCGTTTTGGTCATCTTCCTCTGCAAAAGTTGTGTCACGTTCTTCCACAGATTTCCCCTCGTTCTACCTTTCAGTACGAGGCATGCCAGCTTGGGAAGCATTGTCGGTCTACATTCCGGAATCGTCAGGGTCGAAGTAGTCATGGTCTGTTTGAGTTGTTCCATTTCGACATTTGGGGTCCCAGTCGTGTCCCTGATCATCAGGGGCATAGGTTTTTATCTTGTTGCTGTTGATGAATTTTCAAGATTGTCATGGGCTTATCTTCTTAAAAACAAATCTGATGCTGATCTTGTATATACGTCCTGACAATGCTTTGGAGTTTTGTACTAATCAGCTTGCCACTTTTCTTGTGTCTCATGGTATTGTCCATCAAACTTCTTGTGCATATACTTTGCAACGGAATGGAGTGGCTCAAAAGAAACACCACCATCTTCTATATGTTACAAGGACCATTTTGATCCAAAGTCGTGCTCTTCATTCATACTAGGGGGATGCGGTCCTAATTGCTTGTTACATTGTAAATCGTATGCCCTCTTCTGCTCTGGGAGAAAAGATCCCATTCTTGATTGTGTTTCTCGAGACGGATCTTTTCTCTCTCACATCTCGAGTTTTTAGTTATGTGTCTTTCGTTCATCAGATGTCCCCTGGTCTTGACAAGCTCTCTCCTAGAGCGGTCAAATGTGTGTTTGTTGGGTACTTTAAGACCCAAAAAGGATATCGTTGCTTCGACCTTGTTCGACGAACGTATTATGTTAATGCTGACGTAACATTTTTTGAGTCTATTATGTGCTTCTTTCCTACAGGAGACAAGCTCATTTCTTCTGAGGATGGGGAAGAGGTGTATATGCCTCTATCTCCGATCTCTACTCCACCACTGCCACCACCTCCACCACCTCCTATGTCTTCTTTACCACCTCCACAACCTCATATGTCTCCTTTACCACCTCCATCACCTCCATTCTTTCCCCAGGTATATCAACGTCGACCTCATGCTCATGTGCCTCTCCAGTCATCTAGCATGCCCAAGGTATGTTCTGAACACTTGAGTTCTACTAATGGCAATGGTGATTTGCATATACAACAGATGATGCAGGATATCCAAGATGCTCCATCTACTGTGAGTACTGAAGATCTAGATGTGCCTATTGCTCTACGGAAGCAGAAGCGTGCATGCACTATGCATCCTCTTGCTTCCCATGTGTCCTTGGATCGCCTTTCCGAGGAGTTCCAGAAGTTCGTTCTGGGGTTGTCAGCAGTAGACATACCGCGTTCTTATCATAAAGCACTGCAGATTAATCAGTAGCGTTTAGCAATGGAAGAAGAAATGGCGGCTTTAATCTCGAGGTACGTGGAGCATTGTGCAAGCTCCTCCAGGTGCATCTATTGTTGGTAGTAAGTGGGTGTTTACTGTGAATCACCATCCAGATGGTAGAGTTGACCGATATAAGGCCAGATTAGTGGCTCGTGGGTTCACCCAAACATATGGGGCGGACTATCAGGATACCTTTTCACCCGTTGCACGTCATTCGACGTTCCGGATTCTTATTGCAGTTGTTGTCGTCCGTGACTGGTCGCTTTACAAGCTAGATGTGAAAAATGCTTTCTTGTATGGTGATATGCAGGAAGAGATTTACATGCAGCAGCCACCAGGGTTTGCTGCTGAGGGGGAGTCTACTATGGTGTGTCGACTTCACAAGGCCATATATGGCCTCAAGCAGAGTCCGAGGGCTTGGTTTCAGAAGCTTCAGAGTTGATTGAACAAAATGGTTTTGTCAGATCTACTGCAGATCATTCTCTTTTTGTTAAGAGAACTCAGGGAGGTACGGTTGTTCTACTCGTTTATGTTGATGACATTGTTGTTACTGGTAGTGATGAACAAGGTATTCAAACTACCAAGGAGTTCCTTGGACGACGGTTTGTAACCAACTAGGCAAGTTACGTTATTTTCTTGGCTTGGAGTTTGCACGCAATCAACATGGTATGATTATGACGCAAAGGAAGTACGTTAATGATCTTCTGGCTGCGACAGGGATGACAGGCTGCAGACCTGCTACTACACCAATGGATCCTAATGCTAGACTCTATGGTGAAGACTCTGAGGAGATAGATAAGAGACGGTATAGGGAACTGGTAGAAAAGTTACTTTTTATTACTATTACCAGGCCTGATATATCTTTTGTTATGAGTAGAGTTAGCTAGTTCATGGAGCAACCTAGACAAGTTCATATGGATGCAGTTTGTATGATCTTGAGATATCTAAAATCCTCTCCAGGTGCAGGTCTACTTTTCAGAAGAGACGTCACTCTCAGTTACAGGATGTGCTGACGCAGATTATGTTGGGTGTCCCAAGGACAGAAAGTCCACTTCAGGCTTCACTGTGTTCATTGGTAGCTCCTTGGTCTCATGGAAGAGTAAGAAACAAACTGTTGTTAATCGATCCAGTGCTGAATCAGAATATAGGGCTATGGCCCAAGGGAGCACAGAAATGATGTGGGTCAAGTCTGTTCTAACTGATCTTGCCATTGAGGTGTCTCTTCCAATGCATCTCAAATGTGATAATCAAGAAGCTCTATTTATAGCTAATAATCCAGCCTTCCATGAGATAACGAAGCACATCGAAATTGATTGCCATTATACCCGTGACCTGATCCAAAAGGGTTTTATTTCCACCTTCCATGTTTCTTCAGGAGAACAGATTGCAGACATGTTCACCAAAGCCCTCGCAAGGGGTCCTTTCCAGTGTTGTTGTTCCAAGCTGAGCATGATAGATATTATATGCTCCAGCTTGAGGGGGAGTGTTGAGAGAATTCTTATATATCTTTATCTTTATTTATATTTCTCATGTTTTTCCGTCTTCTATATGTAATTTCTCCCTAGAGCCTTTCTCCTATATAAGAGGATTCTAGGGCTACGTGATAAACTTTTTCTTTCACATTTCCACATTAACTATTTATTCAGATGAATCAGAGAGGTGTCATTATAATGATATATATTGATGATATCATTGTTACAAGAAATTATGTGCATGGTATTAGTGCGGTTAAGGAGTTCCTTAGGCAGCAGTTTGTTACCAAGGACCTTGACGATTTACGATACTTTCGAGGGCTTGAGTTTGCCAGGAACCAGCATGATCTTTTGATAATCCAAAGGAAGTATATTACTGATCTCCTCTCAAAGACAATCATGACATATTACAGACCTACCACTACTCCCATGGATCCCAGCATTAAGCTATATGATGATGATGATACAAAGGAGGTGGACAAGAGGAGATATAGTGAGCTCATTGGGAAGCTTTCTGTGTGACCATTACCAGTCCAACCATCTCCTTTGTTGTGAGCAAAGTTAGCCAATTTATGGAAAAACCAGGACATGCACATATGGATGTGATTCACATGATTCTGATGCATTTAAAATCCTATCCGGGTATCGGATTTATCTTTAACAGAAGGACATCCCTTGCCATCATGGCATGCACAAATACGGACTATGCAGGATGCCCCAAGGGCAGGAAATCTATCTCCGACTTTGCAGTGTTCATAAGGAGCTCTTTGGTGTCATGGCAGAGCAAGAAGCAGATTGTGGTTATCAGATCTAGTGCAAACTCAGAATACAGAGCCATGCGCAAGAGAACACTGAGATAATATGGGTCAGATCCATCCTAACTGACCTAGCTATTGGCACGCCTCTTCCCATACATCTACAAAACGGCAATCAAGTTGTTCTTTTCATTGCCAACAACTTTTCTTTCCATTAGAGGATAAAGCATATTGAGGTATATTGTCACTACACACGTGACACGATTTAGAAGGGCTATATCTCTACTTTCCATGACAGCTCAAGAGAACAAAAAACATATGTTTTCACCAAGGCTTTAGACAGAGGGCCATTTCAGAGATATTGTTCCAAGCAGAGCATGACTGGCATCTATGCTCCATCTTGAGGAACAGCGTGGAAAGATATATTTATCTTTATTTATTTTATGTAGTTCATTTTCTTATGATCTCTATTATGTAATTTGCTCAACAAAGTTTCTTCTTTCTATATAAGAGAATCCTAGGGCCTCATGAATAAATAATTCAGTATTCTCTTTCCACATAGAAATTTCCTTTTAAGAAAGTTATAGAGCAGACATGTCAGGCACATATGGATGCATTATCCATGATCCAAAGGTACAAGAAGTATTCACCACATAGGCATATACATGCTTGCTCTTCAACAAAGGGACATCTCTTGAGATCACAACCTATACATATGCTGATTATGCAGGGTATCCTAAAGATAGGAAGTCAATGTCAGCTTCGCAGTGTTCATTGGAAATTCACTTGCTTCATGGAAAATCAAGAAACAAATTATTGTTTCTAAGTCAAGTGTTGAATCTAAATACAAAGTTATGCCGTAAGGTAGCACTGAGATGATGTGGATGAGGTCTATCCTAACTGAACTAGATATTGAAGCACCTTTGCCCATGCAGTTGCTATGTGACAATCATGTTATATTATTAATTGCCAACAATCTAGCATTCCATGAGAGAACCAAACATATCAAGGTGGATTATCGTTACACCGAGGACATGATACGAAAAGGGTTCATCTCTATATTTAATTTCAGTTCATATGAACAAAAAAACAGATATATTCACTAAGTATCTGGACATGGAGCCATTCTAAAAATGTTCATATAAGCTGAGGAGCATGGTAAACATATGCTCTAGCATGAGGGGAGTGTTATAGGAAATATTGATGATGTTATTTTTTCATATGTTATTTCCTTTTCTATGTATTTTTTTCTTTTTCATATTTTTCCCTCTAGGGTTTCTCCTTTATATAAATGAGTTTGTGGCCTATAAATAAACAAGTCATTCATTTCCTTCTGCAGTTTAGGTTAAATGGTGGCACTTACCTAAGCATGTGCTTTTACCAACAAGTTATCTGACAACGACCCCATGATCCGTGCAAAAACAAAACACAGCCTTGGCAATACAAACTAACGGTGTCCATTGCCCCCATAGTTTAGGCCCTTATCAGAAGATGAGAGGCTTTGTGCCTTTTTGTTTAAAACATTGAGTGAAGTAGAGAATGTTAAAGAAGCCCTCTAGACAAAGTGACCCTAGCCATTATGGTTAGTGCCTGTCGGTTGTAGAGAAGCCAATACAACCTCTCCAACATTGA
The DNA here is from genome assembly GCA_037367405.1 of Ottelia alismoides. Taxonomy (NCBI): domain Eukaryota; kingdom Viridiplantae; phylum Streptophyta; class Magnoliopsida; order Alismatales; family Hydrocharitaceae; genus Ottelia; species Ottelia alismoides. Next base: position 676,294 of record JAZKJV010004814.1, on the reverse strand, counting down.
TCACCAGACGTAGCTTTGCCCAATGTGGTATCAGTTGGCGATTAGGGTATTTCAACAAGTAGTTATTTCCCAGAGGAGGACCGAAGTGTTTATAGACAAGGTTGTCTAGCCAAGGGGACCAAAGGGGAAGGAGCGCTAAGATGTTGAAAGGGTGGAGGAGGTAAAGTTTAGATATGGCAGAAAGGAGAGGAAGAGTGGCAATGGTATGAAATCACATGTCTGACCCAAGGTTGCAAAAGTCTGTAGTCGATACTCCGTCGGCTAGGTCACTGACTATGGATTAATCGGCAGTCTGGTGACTAATCGAATTTAGTCGGATTTTACTCGACTTTGATTTTTTTTATTTAAAATGTGAAAAATATTTTTATACATATATATACGTAGATTTTGCATATTTTTATACAATTATAATGAAATAAAAGGAATAATTGAATTTAAATAAAACATCAAACGTATTATAATACGTTTGCTTCTAAAAAGAGAAAAAAAATAAAAAATGGTATCTCCAAGCAAAAATCGATCGACTAATGTGCCTAGCTGGAATTAGTCAGTACTCGATCGGCCACCCCACTGACTAGACTAGTCGGACCTATTAGTCGGGACAGTCGGTCGACTTTTATAACATCGGTCCGACCCTACCATCACCGCAACAAACTTTTCATCTGGGCTCAACATAACGGATGTAAAGTCAACTTTTATTATGTTTGATTTTTCAAAGGTACGGGTTGTGGAAAAATCGACTCTTTCTTTCCTCTCTCAAATATAAAAAAGTAGTGAGGAGAAAGAAATAGATTCTCAAAATTAGTCTAAAGTTCCCCTCTCTTCAAAGAAGGTTATAACATCTCCTCATTAGTGTGACATCGTACATCCCAAGCTGGTTGATTGAGTGTAGGTGTGTCTTTGTTATGACATGTGGTTGTCTGTCTTTAGCATATATAAGGCTTCCCTAGGCATATAGAAGAATTGAAACGTTGGATAAGATGCATTTTGAAGTTGGAGTGACAAGAAATATAGTTGGTAGTCTACTTGTCTTTCTTGTTATGTCTATCTACTTAGTAAATTCTGATGTTCCTCATTTCCACTAATTTGTTGTCACTTTGGGTTCGTCATTTCCTCAAAGAATCTAGAGGGGTGCCTTTATGAAATAGCTTGGCTTCTCGTCGTTGAAGAGCTCTTGGGCCTATAATGATACTGCTCGATTCACATCGCTTGGAATTCTTGATTATATGTAACGTTTGGTAGGCTTGTAAAGGGGTTTTTTTTCCAAAAGAGAGATATTATGTTGAAAATGTTGTGTATCGTGTCACAAGACTCACAACTCTCCTTGAGTCTTAAATTTTGTAAATTAGATGGTTAATCTTGTTATGTATATTTTGATAAGCATCGTTTTTGGTTCTCTCCATTGTTTCATTCAAAAAAAGAAAAAAGAAATGCTAAAAATGAAAAGAAAAAACTTTTATTTAACCTACTCGCTCCTCTCCTTTTGCTCTTCGTTGAACTTGTAGATTATCATCGTGGTCTAACAAGTATGGTAGAAATGAGAAATATAAGAGTAGAGTTTTCAAACTCTACATTTTTCGAGTTCTCTAGAGAGAGACTCGTGCTCACCCATGTGGTTGAGACTCATTGCAGGCTCCATCCTCCACTGACATAGTCCCCAATACAAGTCACACTCAAGTTTCCTATGAGAGAGAAGCCACTTTCATTAAGTTCCTATACTCATTGAAGTTTTGATCATCCCTGTGAGATCAGATTTGTGTATGAGTATTCCTATGACATTTTCAGACCTTGAGAGAGAGATTAGTCTCCAAGAGGGACTCACTGAAGTGATGGTGGTTCTTAGCAATGTTGATGGAGAACACGAGAACATTCATTTTGTACCTAATAGATTATCACTGTAGACTCCAGCCCTCTAGTTCAACCAACTCACTCACTAGCATGATCCAAGATGTCATGTATCAGATGAGTTGAGATTTTCTTCTATTGCAAGTTTACATAATATAGCAATGGAACTACAGCAAGTAGTTCTACGCAGCTCTAAATGCAGGTAATAGACCTCTCTAATAGGTCTTGAACAATATAAAGCCTACATACCAGCCACAAGATGAAGTAATTATACCTTGGAGAAACATAAACAGCACAAGAAAGCCAACTTGGCAGCCATGAGAATGAACTCTTTTTGTTAAATGATACATATAATATAGAAAATGTATTTACACACCAGATGTAAGCTTCTTTATGGCAAAGTCGAGGTGTATAACTAGATAGCCGCTAATTTGTATGGAAGGATAAACATGTTTGCTGAAAAAGATATAATTTTAAATTTAAGAAAAAATCTTGAATAAAAAAGATGCCAACCATGTCCTGGAATGAGAGATCCGGAGTCCTTAACACCAGCATCACGTTTGATGACAGACTCGATGAGATCTCCAAAAAGTGATCCCGCAAAATTAAGAATTCCAAATGCTGAAGCACTGTCGAGAAATTGTTAAGGTATTACTATCCAGGGAACGGGTGTGAGAATTTCATATCTTACAAGTAATCATCTTTCATTCAATAAAGATTACTTTGTTAATACAAAGAGGGAAAATGAGAACTCAAGTGCAAAAGAAAATGAATTTTGACCGGCATTCATAGTCCACTGAATGTAACTATTAAAGATAAGCTCTATAAAAGTTCCGTTTACATCTTATGCAATTTTTCAATCAAAGTTCAAGATTATGCATCATAGTAACCAGAATAATCATATGATCATAATGAAACGCCAATATACCAAAAGGTGTTACTTTCTAGGCGAACCATTACACATGACATGCATACACGCACGCGCACGCACACACATACACCAGTTGCGCCATTAAATATGCAGAGTAGTGGAAAAGAAAAGGTGGCGTAAAACTGGCATTTCATCATGTACTGTAGACACTAAAGCAAATGCACAATAGGTATACTTGCTTTTGCTGAAAACTTGAAATTTGGACCATAAATTTAGAGCGTAAGAGAAAGCATTAGAAATGATGATATTCATAAAAAAGGACGCAATAAATATTATGTACAAGTTTAGAAGGGGAGAACACAACGAGCTTCACAAGTTAAGAAAAGCATGGATAAGGTTGGATTCCATAAAAGAAAGGAAGGAGACGGGATAACAAAAGAGCGATATGGGATTCAAACTCTGACATTTGAAACAAATGACTTATCTTAATAAATAAGAGTTAAAGAAGCCGAGTTATCCTAATCTTTACAATGTCGGATTCCATAAAAGAAAGGAAGGAGAGGGGATAAAAAAGAGAGACATGGGATTCAAACTCTGACATTTGAGATAAATGATCTTAACAAATCACATTTAAAAATGCCGAGTTATCCTAAAACTTTCCTATGTGATAGAAGTTAAATTAATAAGGCAAAAATTGCATACATCTTAATAAAGGATTACATCCATGGCTTTAAAAAACGTGCCTCGAGGTTGTGAGGCATACGCATCGAGGTGTTATGCACCCAAAACTGTCTCGAGGCACAAACCTTAGGCTGATTTTTCGCAATTTACACCTCCCCGAGGCGATCTGAAATGTATGAGGTGCCGAGGCGCAACCGAGGTGCCGCCTCAGACAAAGAAGCATATGGGCCTCTATACCCATTTACCTCGATGGCATTTACCCCCAAACCTAAAACCCTAAGGTCCCTAACTTCTCTCTTATCCTCTCTCGATCAGACGACACCCTCTGCTCCTTTTCAGGCGAAGAAGCGCCTTCACCCTTTGCTCCTCTCTCGAAACGGCAACACCCTCTTCCTCTCTCTCTCTCTCTCCGCAAAGCACAACTCTTGGTGCTACTCCACCTCTCTTGGAGCTACTCCGCGGCTCCATATCTGAGCTTCGACACGTCTCTTGGAGCTACTCAGTGACGATGGAGCTGTATTGCCTTCGTCCTTCACTCACTTCTTAGAGTTTGCATTGGATGTGAGGATGACACAGTGGTTCTCTTCAATCTTCATTGTATAATTGATTTTTTTTTCGATTTTCTTTAATTTAATTGGTTGTCTTGAGCTTGATAATGTTCTGTATTGCTATTCAATTTGATTTTTTTTCGATTTCCTTAAATAATCGATTACCTTGAGCTCAAATTGAACATATCTATCTAACAGAACATTATCCAATAGTATAATCAAATTTAATTTAGACATGTTGAAATTTAATTGAGTAATTTAAATTTATACATTCTCAAGGTATATATCTTTTTTATAAACATAAAAATGGCAAAGACTTCTCCCACTAGAAGTAGGGCCATCTACATGGATTCTTGCTCAAATCCATGTTGAAAGATTCGATTATATTTTACGCTGGTCGTCGACTACCTAATGCAACCTCCACGCGGGGGGATTTGAACCCTAGTCATTTGAGTAATAGGCACACTGCACTACCACAAAACCATTTAATTGGGTACATATCTTTTTATAAACATGCTGAAATTTAATCGATTAAATAGCAGTATCTATATCTTTTTTTTCATTCCTTTAAATTAATTAATTACCTTGCTAATGTTTTGTTGTTGCAACACTTTCTCTTATAAACATGTTGAAATTGTAACTTTGTAAGGATCTGTTGGATTAATTTAATGGATTATCATTGATCAAAACATCTTGGAATTTTAAATTAAAAGAAAATTATTTTAGATGCCAATTTGAATGTTGGAATTCTTGTTGGTTTAGTTATTAGCTTATTAATATTTTCAACAGATGATTGTTATTTAGTGTTTTTTAGTTTTGTTTTGTAACTTACAAGTTTTTTAGATTCTTGTTGTATTCAGAAATGTCGCCTAAAACAAAAAAAGGGACAAGATGGAGAACAAAATAGGTCTGATCCTGCATGGAAGTATTGTAAGGAGGTTGAGTTAGAAGAACAAAAAAAGAAAAGTTACAAATACGTAAGTTGTGACTTTTGCAAGAAGATCATTAGAGGTGGCATTGCAAGATTGAAGTAACATTTGTTTAAAAGTCACAAGAATACGAGTGGTTGCCCAAATGTACCAATTGAAGTAGAGAATGAAATCAAGCTGTTTTTTATGAAGAGAAAGCTAGAAAAGAGAAGATCACTTAAGGAGATGGAGGAAGTTCGTCGAGTGGGTGCATATGCAATGCAAGGAGGGTTCGATTTTGATGAACATGTCTCCATTGGATCTAGCGATGCTCAACAAGTTAGAGGTCCTACGGATATTTTTGTGGGAGGAAAGGGGGCAGGAATGAAAAGTGGAAGCGGTGGAAGTAGAGCCATCCAAGAAAATGCAAAGCAAACCACATTAAATGTATCTTGGAGAAAGGAAGAGATGAAAAGATATAGCCTAAGTATTTGGAGATTTTTATAGAAAATGGGTTCCCTTTCAATGTCGCCAATAGTCTTTCATATACGACTATGGTGCAAGATATCGGCAACTTTGGGAGGGGTTTAAAACCTCCAACTATGCATGAATTGAAAACTTGGGTATTGAGAGAAGAAGTAAATACCATAAAAACATTACTGGATGATGCTAAAGCATCCTAGGAGGTTGGATGCAGCATTATGTCTGATGGATGGACAGACATCAAAGGTCGCACTTAATTAACTTTTCGGCCAACAACCATAAGGGTACATGTTTCTTGAAATCTATTGATGTTTCGGAAGAAGCAAAGAATGCTACATTTCTTTTCAAGTTGATTGATGAGATTGTTGAGGAAGCTGGAGAAAGCAATGTTATACAAGTGATTACTGACAATGTTGCAACTTACAAGGCAGCTGGAGAGTTGTTGATGGAGAAGCAGAAGCACTTGTATTGGACTCCCTGTGCAGCTCACTGCATAGATCTTATACTGGAGGATATCTTAAAATTGCCCTTACATGAGTCAGTTTTTAAGAGGGCAAAACAGATCATCAACCACATTTATGCTCATGTATGGGTGTTAACAAAGGTAAGGAAACATGTTGATGGAGATTTGGTTCGGCCTGCTGTAACTCGTTTTACTACTGCTTACCTTACGTTGCAGCGGTTGCTTCAGGTGAAAGATAAACTTGAGTCGTTCACTTCATAGAGGTCGAAAAGCAGCTCGTATGCCTCTAAAGCTCCAGGAAAAGGTGTACAACACATTCTTTTGAAAAGTAGATCATTTTGGCCCAACGTTTCATATGTGCTCATGATGACAAAACCATTGGGCATGGTGCTTCGAATGGCTGACTCGGAAAAATATCCTCCAATGGGGTTCATTTATGAGGCCATGGATAGGGCGAAAGAAGAGATTGCATAGAATTTGGGCAACAATGAAGAAAAATACATGCCAATATGGGACATTGTTGATAGGAGGTGGGACAAGCAATTGCATACACATTTAGATACAACAGCATACTTCATCAACCATTAATGTCAATATGTACCAACATTTAGAAATGATTATGAAGTGAAACATGGATTTTTATCTTGTTTGGAAAGGTTGGTTGAAGATGGGGAGGAAATACATAAGATTGTTTTGCAAACAAATGCTTTTGTCACTGCAAGAGGCTTATTTGGTTGGTCAAATGTCATTGACACAAGAAAGAAGAGAAGTCCATGTATTTTACCTATTGCATTTCCATATGCTAAAATAATTTAAGATCCCACTAATTCCAATATAAATTCTCTATCATTTGAAGCAGATTGGTAGCGAGCAAGGCCTTAAATGTCGGTTTCAGTCGCCATTTCGGTGATCGACCGAAACGAAATCTCGGTTGAAATTCGATCGAAATTTCGATCGTTTCGGCGATTTTTGTACTAGGATCCCCCATATTTCGGTCAATTCAGCCGAATTTATCGAAACCAAGATTCGATCGAATTTAGCTGAAATTTGAGGCCATAGTGGCGAGCTTATGGGGTTGATACTCCTAAATTGAATAACTTTGCAATGTGTATTTTGAGCTTGACATGTAGCGCATCTACATGTTAGCGTAATTAGAGCTCCTTCAATCAGATATTACTCAAGCTTGTCATGGCTTACAATCACATACAAAGTTAACATGTTTGCAATACGTGTGACCATGTAACAATTAATTTCGTCATGGTAGGTTCACACCAAAAGAAGATATAGTCTGAGACAAGAAAAACACGACGACTTGGTCTTTCACATGTTCAACTTAAGGTTGAAGCAAAAAGAAGTTAAGAAAAAGACATTGGAAGATCTCTTTTCTTAAACAATGTTGACTCCAATGATGAGTGGATATCCGAAGTCCAACTTTATGAAAGTAAGGTTGATGCTTTTCATGAACTTGATGGAAGTATCCCCCATGAGGATGACATGCTCGATGATGATAGTGTCGAGGAACAAAGGGGAGGGAGACAACACAAATGAAGCAGAAGATCCATCGTAGGAAAGGTAAGAAAAAGATAGTATTGTTGCTTCTTCATATCCTAAATTAATCTAGTGAGAAGTATACTTCTAATTTTCACTAGTTTTTATTTTTTAGGAAAAAGTATTGTTGATGTTGATGAAGATGAATTCCAAGAAAGTGCGGGACATATTGATGAATGTTAGAAAATAGAGAATGCAGAAACGAAATGATAAACAGGGCATAAGAACAGAAAGATGAACTTGGAAGAACAAGAGATTTTACGTGGAACCCTACTCCCTAAGGAGCGGGATGAAACCACGGGAAAAGGCCTCAAAGGGCCATGTGTTGCATTCCTTTTTCTCATCTGACTACAGGGGTGTGGGGCTCTATATATAGCACCCACGAGTCTCCACATCTCCAAACCGGTAGATGTGGGACTAAAGACTGGATGTGGTAAATGGATCCTGGAGGTATCCATTTACCCATCTACAACAAAACAAGCGCACAACCAAATACTCCAACACTCCCCCTCAAGCTGGAGCATGCAAAGCCCAGCTTGGACAAACAGAAAGAAACTCAACTCACAATACATGGAACCCTACTCTCTAAGGAGCGGGATGAAACTCAACTCACAACACAGGAGTATCAGAAATAAAGAATAAACATCATTGAACACGGAATTTTACGTGGAACCCTACTCCCTAAGGAGCGGGATGAAACCACGGGAGAATGCCTCAAAGGGTCGTATGTTGCATTCCTTTTCTCATCTGACTACAGGGATGTGGGGCTCTATATATAGCACACACGGAGTATCCACATCTCCAAACTGGTTGATGTGGGACTAAAGACTGGATGTGGTAAGTAGATCCTGGAGGTATCCATTTACCCATCTACAATACAACAGGCGCACAACCAAATACCCCAACAAATGCTCAGCTTGGACAAACAGAAAGAAACTCAACTCACGCTACATGACACTACAGACAATATCAACTCAACGCGCACAAATGTCGGTTGTTGTCGAGGACGTTGCTTCTCATGCCGTGCAGGTGAGGATGACGAGCGGGCTGGAGTGTGAGTCAACTGAATCTCCTCGTCGAAGAGCATGTACTCTGTTCTGCACCTGTCGGAGTCACTGCAACTAGAATTGAGTCTCTACCTGGAGAACTCTGGCCCGCTAGTACAACATGTGGACAACTGCTCCATCTCTGAAAAGGGTCGAACTGAAAGGGTCGTGGAGTGCAATCCTCGTCAAAGTCCACGGTCGCTAGAGAATGGAGTCTGAAGAAGTCTCCTCGTTGGAGAACTGGGTCTCTCTCATGTGGCATAGAGAATGGTACTCTACTCTGGAGTCCTTATGATACCAGATGAAAACCTTTGCCCACATGGCATAGGGAATGGTCCTCTACTCTGGAGTCCCTATGGCTCATATGAAAACTCTGGCCGACACATAAAAGATGGGGACCACACAAAAGATGGCATACATGTGCTCATCTGAAAGAATACCGCATACATATGCGTGTCTGAAACCTGAAGACTCGGAAACATCTGAAGTCGAGTCTGAATATCTACAAACTGTAGAGTCTGGAAATCTAGCTGGTCTGAAATCTGACATCTGAATCTGCAATAGACCTGTGACTCTACATATACTCCTCCTTTCTCCCATACTGGTCGGAATGATAATCGTCGACCAAGTTGGGAGAAGACAATAAAATGGGGTTAAACAAAACCAAATGAGTCAACTTCAATTTTTTCTCAGCTTTAAACCATCATTTTTCCGGATATTTCACCATTTTTTATAGCCATAACACACTTTTTTAGATCAATTTTTTAAGCCGTTCAATTTTGTTACGGCTTTTCAATTTTCTCCCTTTTTTCAGACCTCTGCCTCTCTTTTTTTAGCCCGCTTGGGCACTTACAGAAGCCGAAGCCCGCTTGGGCCCTCACAACATTTCCCCTTTTTTTTAATTTCGGCCACTTGGGCTCTTTCATCACAAGCCTGCTAAAATTAGGGTTCCCAATGGGAACCCTTTTCTCCATGGAACTGCACCCCCCCCACCCGATGGGGGTTTTCCATGCCGTCGTCGCTGGAGAGAAAAAGGGGGCAGAGCTCCTGCGGAGGAGATCGTTGCAGGAAGGAGAAGCCTGTGCGGAGAGGGAGAAGCAACCTGCGCGATGAAGTATTCTCTCACGCGTCGCTTGGGAGCTGGAAGAAGGCGCACGGGGCTGAGATTCCTTGGGATGCCGAAGCCGAGGGTAGCAGGGGTTGCACGCGATAAGAAGATTGTGTTGCGCGAGTGCGCGCACCTCCTGGTGGAGCAGCGCCTTTGGGAGGATCTGGAGATGCGCGAGGGAAAAAAAACGCCCAGTGCGCCTGGAAACTCCGTGCGCGTTAAGGAGGTGCCGCAGATGCGCCACTTGGGCGCCGCCTGGGGGTTTCACGTGAGGGGGTTTAGCACATGGGACGTGCTGCCACTGCCAGGCACGGCGGATTCTGGAGATCGAGCCTTCGATGGAGAGGTGTCTCGCCGCTTGGAAACGGTTCAGCGTGGAGTTATGAAATGTTTTCGGGAGGAGCTCCTCGCACGCAAGGGTGAAGCCTGGGAGAGTTGCGGTACACTTGACATCGCACGAAGAAGACAGGAGAATTGTGGTGCCCTTGACGTCATTCTCTCCTAAAGACATGGATGTTGCGCCTGAAGACATGGAGGTAGCGTGAGGCACCAGGTCTCGTGCAGCCTGGAAAAGAGGTGTCGCACCATGGAACTTGGAGGACGAACGTTGTGAAGAAACCGTAGAAATCAGGACATGTTAGGGTTTCAACAAAAAGAAACCCTATAAATCAGGATTCTCCCATGATCTTGATACCATAATCAAAACTGAACTATAAAACTCGAACTTGGAATGATCATGAATAATAAAATCTTCAAGAATAAATTTTGAAATCAACCAAGAACGACCCGCTCTGATACCATGTTAGAAAACAGAGAATGCGGAAGAGAAATGATAAACAGAGCATAAGAACAGAAAGATAAACTTGGAAGAACAAGAGATCTTACGTGGAACCATACTCCCTAAGGAGCAGGATGAAACCACGGGAGAAGGCCTCAAAGGGCCAATGTTGCATTCCTTTTTCTCATCTGACTATAGGGGTGTAGGGTTCTATATATAGCACCAACGGAGTCTCCAAATCTCCAAACTGGTAGATGTGGAACTAAAGACTGGATGTGGTAAATGAATCATGGAGGTATCCATTTACCCATCTACAACACAGCAGGCGCACAACCAAATACTCCAACAATGAAGACAGTGAAGATGATGCTAGTGTCTCGTATGATAGGTGTAACATCTGAATCCGCACAAACCCGATCGAAAATATATCAATATTGTACTCATATTGATCGTCGTTCTAAGACGATCAAAACGAGCTATAGCTCGTCAAAATTCGAGGCCTGGGGTGTGCGTACGATCCATTTTAAGATTTGTAAATAATAATAATATATAATAAATTTCAGATAAACAGAGGTCGGCTACTGTCAGTAAAAAATAATAATATGAATTTTATTGTTCTAAGTAGCAGCCACCTAATCTCCATTTCTCCACTTGGACTTCAAATAATTCCACTTGGCCAAACTTAACCCCCTCCTCATCTCTTATATAAAGACACCCAAAACCCTTTCCATCTTATTCCATTCCGTTCCCTCGTTCTTCTTCCAATTTTAGCCGAGGGAGAAAGCACAGCTTCCTTCTTGTTCCAGCTAAGAACTTTTCTCATCTCCTGCTAAAGCCTTCGATATCGCTGCATGTTGTCATAGATGTTGCAGCACTCTTCCCAGCTCATGCATTGAATAATGGAGAACCACTTCTTTCTTAGCCTTATGGATTGAAAAGTGATAAACAGAAACCCGAAACCGATCCGATTTAGGTCCGATTAACCGTAAAACGAACCGAGACCATCATAAAATCTGATTCGACGAAACAAGACCAACGGAATCGACCGTTCGTCAATCGGAGGTCATTTGGAAATTTTAAATTTGTGAAATTTAATCCCCTTTGAAAATGTCATCCTTAAATTAAATCACAGATTTGTATAGTAATTAAGAAATACATGAAGCCAATTGCCAACAAGTTAAATGTTACAAAATCTACTAACTTGTAATTTCATCAAAAGATAAACGACATTCCTATATTTTATCCAGGAACTAACATGTTCTGCAAAACTTTGAATTATTCTCCATGATTCATCATTCAACAATTTATATTACTATATACTATTATTATTATTCTGCTGCTACTTGTTGAAGCAGGTCGTAAGATCTAAATGCAAAATCAAATACATGAGTAAATTTTCAGAAATAATAATAAAACTTTTGTTGAAAATGTGTGAAATTACAAGAAATGTGGGTAGAAATGGAGGTTAAATATATACAAATTCATGTGTGACAGCAAAAGAAGGGAGAGGAATTGTACTTGGAAAGTTTGTTCCAACTTGGTGAAGATCCGAAACCTCCAATTGTAGCAGAGAAAAAACTGGGGAAATCCTTCTCTCACGGCTGGAATTAATTGAGAGTATAATTTGGGAAAACTTGAAGGAAGATGCATGGCTTTTATAGCAAGATGTGTATTTTGTTTATTGCCAAGTGGAAGAGAATTGAGGGCCAAATGGAAGAGGATTGAGGGAACAGGTGAAACATACCAGACAGTTGAAAGCCATTCTCTATGCAGGTAGTAGTAGTCTTTAAATTCATAATTGCATGTCTACTTGCTTTCTTTTGCACATATTAAAATTACTTGCTATTTTTGTTAAACTACGGGTTGTATAGACATTTGTGGCGTTCTCTTCTTCCTTTCATGTGTGGCAGGTAAGGAGCCTGCTGCTCAGTAGCTGTTGATGATTCCAGGCGATAGGATACATACCAGACGGTATGGTTTATTTTGGCTCAGTTTCTTTTATTTCAGCTTTTGGTTCAACTTATGATGTAATATGCTTCTTTCCTCTTAAGTCATATATTTTGGGATCTACATGTACATTGTAATGCATTCTTTTGTTAAATGTAATATTATATGGAAATGAATGATTATTGGTGGCACTTCTTTTTCTTGTCTATGTGGTTTATTCATTGAATGTGAATGCCATGGTAGAAACACGTGAAATTTCCTTGATTTTCGATACTTTGTGCAATCATATGTGAATGTAATAATACGAATGTTTCGTAAAATGGGTACCCGGATCCGAGGGGGTTTACAGTTTGGTATCAAAGCAGGTATAGAAACATTAGAGATAAGATGATCGGTATGGATTAATAAGAACTTATTTCATCGATCGTGTAAAGAACCAATAAAGAATACTTGATATTAGATGCACAAAGTTGTAATAATTATGTAATTTCATACATTATTCATAGTATTTTATTATTTTTTTATTTAGAATTACATTTTACTGGAAATTGCAGACTTTGACAGTATCAATACCAAAATTTCGAATGAAGAAACCCTACTCAAATCTCTAAATTAATCGGCAAGGAAAAACAAAATTTAAAATGAATTATTAGAAATTTCCAATGAAGAGAGAGAGATGATTAATGGTAATTTGGATGGTAGAATGAGACCATATACCAAACTGCAGTGCTCTTCTTCTATTAGGAAATTTTGAATTTAGCCAAACATTGTAAACAGAATTGCAAGTCAGAAACATCTCAGCCCAACATCACGTTCTCTCTTTCCAAGTAACATATCTGAGCTTTAAACTTTCCCCTCCCTCGAAATTATGAGATGAGAAACACACTATAAAACTAAACTATTATATATATATATATATTAAAACCTGGAGTTATAGTATACAATGTATATATAGCAAGGAAGTTATTTAAAAAAATCTGTATTGCTGTACAGAAGAATTTATCTAAGATTTAAAAACACTAGATCAATAAGATAATATGAACATCCACGATCCAAACCATATTCCCAAAGAATGTGTAGAGGCTCCATTCCCATTTGATTTTGAATGTGCAGAAAACACATGTATGGCAGCAAAAAGGTGGGAAATTGTACCTTCTTAATCTCCAAGAATGGAGATTTAATTTGAAACTTGTAGCAGGGAGTTCCAGCACTTCAAGATAATTGTTGCAGCAGCTGGGAAGAGTGTTGCAACATCTATGACAACATGCAGCGATATCCAAGGCTTTAGCAGGAGATGAGAATATTTCTTAGCTGGAACAAGAAGGAAGTTGTGCTTTCTCCCTCAGCTAAAATTGGAAGAAGAACGAGGGAATGGAATAGGATGGAAAAGGTTTTGGGAGTCTTTATATAGGAGATGAGGAGGGGGTTAAGTTTGGCCAAGTGGAATTATTTGGAGTCCAAGTGGAGAAATCGAGATTAGGTGGCTGCTACATAGAAAATAAAATTCATATTATTTTTTCCACTGACAGTAGCCGACCTCTGTTTATCTGAAATTTATTATATATATTATTATTATTCAACAAATCTTAAAATGGATCGTACGCACATATCAGGCCTCGGATTTTGACGAGCTATAGCTCGTTTTGATCGTCTTAGGTTGACGATCAATATGAATACAATATTGATATATTTTCGATCGGGTTCGTGCGGATTCGGATGTTACAAATATAAAAATCTCAAAGGTAGTCTTGTCCTCGAGACTCGAGTTAAGGTCATTAGGTGTCTTGTTTGGATTTCTTATGACTATAAAAATCTCAAAGGGTTTTGAACCCATAAAAACCTCAAAAGAGAAATCAAGCCATATATTTTAATATGTATCTAATTACAATTGCTTGTTTTGATGAATACATTTAGAAAAGCTGTGGATATCTTGCTCTCATGTCAGCTTCAGTCTCCCACGCCGCCTCTTCGACGCCGTGTCGGTGCCACAACACCTTGACTAATGGAATCTCTTTGCTGTGAAGCTTCTTCACAGCACTGTCAAGTACCTACACTGGCTTCTCATCATAAGTCAGGTCTGGCTACACGTCAAGACTCTCGTAACTGATGACGTGTCGAGGGTCGTGCACATACTTCCTCAAGTTGGATATGTGGAATACATCGTGTATAGCTGATAGATGTGGAGTAAGGGCAACCCGATAGGCTACCTTCCCTACTCTAGCCAGAATCTCAAAAGGTCCAACATATCGCGGCGCCAACTTGCCACGAACACCAAATCTTTGCACTCCCTTCATGGGAGATACTCGTAAAAATACCCAATCTCCAACCTTTATAGGAATGCCATTAGTATGAGATTAAGTTAAATTTGTAACAAAATAAAGAGAAGATTGGATACTAAAATTCCAAACCTCTTCTTCGATGGTCTGCATAACTCTTCTGGCGACTCTGTGCTGTCAGAAGCCTCCGTCTTACAAGATCAACAGCCCTCACGGTCTCCTCCAGGAGATCCACGGAATATAAAGCATGATCACCTACCTCACGCCAACTGAAAGGGGTGAGACATCTCTGCCCGTATAGGGCTTCGAATGGTGCCATGCCAATACAGGAATGATAACTGTTATTGTACGTGAATTCAACCAATGGCAGATGGTCCTTCCAGGACCCTTTCCACTCCAGAGTGCAAGCGCGGAGCAAATCCTCTAGTGTCTGAATGGTGCGCTCACTCTGACCGTCGGTCTGTGGATGATAAGCAGAACTCATCTTCAGCTCTATCTGTAGTGTTGACATGAACTGATGCCAATAATGCGATGTAAATCTCGAATCCCTGTCAGACACCACCTCTCGTGGTATACCATGTAGCTTAATGATATTCAGCACATATAGCCTGGCCAATCTGGATGGAGTGTAAGTCATGTTGACATGTATGAAATGGGCTGACTTGGTCAACCTATCAACAACGACCCAAATGGAATTATGGCCACCTGGTGTCTTCGGCAATCCCGTGATGAAATCCATAGAAATGCACTCCCACTTCCACTCGGGAATGGGGAGAGACTGCAGTAATCCTGGTGGTCTCCTATGCTCGGCTTTGACCATCTGACAGGTCATGCATCTGCTGACATGCTGCGCCACATCGCGCACCAGAAATGTCGACGCAGATCACGGTACATCTTCGTGCTGCCAAGATGGATGGACAACCGTGAACTGTGAGCCTCATCTAAAATGTCTCTGCGTAGTTTCTCACCGTTGGGTACAACGACCCGTTCTACCTTCCATAAAATGGACTCTATCACAACAAAATCATCAATCTCGTCCTTCACGGCTCGCATGTATCTATCTCGAATCCATAGATCTGTCTTCTGGCCTTCGACAAAGCGATCCCACAAACTGCTGAATCGTGGAGGCACGACGGTAGAAATGGATGCGCATCTCCTGAGGATGCCAATTAGTCAAAGATGTGAGCTTAGCCAATTCGTCGTACCATCTACATGAGCTCTCCTACTAAGTGCATCAGCTACCCACGTTTCCCTTACCAGGACGGTAAGAGATCGTGCAATCATAATCCTTCAGTAGCTCGAGCCATCTGCGGCGTCTCATGTTCAGCTCTTTCTGATCAAAGATATACTTCAGGCTCTTGTGGTCTGTGAAGATCTCGAAATTCACCCCATATAGATAGTGGCGTCAAATCTTTAGGGCGAAGACAACTGTCGCCAACTCCAAGTCATGTGTGGGGTAATTCCGCTCATGCGGTCTCAACTGTCGTGATGTGTAAGCAATCACATGACCTCTCTGCATCAACACTGCTCCTATACCTTCTCCAGATGCATCTGTATAGACTGCATAATCCTGAGTGTCTGAAGGAAGAGCAAGAATGGGTGCTATAGTCAAGCTCTCCTTCAGTGTCCTGAAAGGCCTGCTCACACGAATCACCCTAAATGAATGGAACTCTCTTCTGCGTTAATCGTGTCAGAGGGCGAACAATGTGTGAAAATCCACTAACGAAGCGTCTATAATAGCATGCTAATCCGAGGAAGCTCCGAATTTGAGTAACTATCTTGGGCTGCTCCCAAGACATAACTGCATCTATTTTCGCAGGATCAACTGTACGATCCCTGCTCCAGAAATGACATTCCCTAGAAATGAGACATGGGATAACCAGTACTCACACTTGCTCAATTTGGCATATAGCTTGTGCTCCCGCAAGGTATCCAAGATAATCAATAGATCATTCGCATGATCCCATACATTTCGTGAGTATATGAGCACGTCATCAATGAAGACCACCACAAATTTGCCAAATATGGACGGAAGATCCTATTCATCATATCCATGAAAGTCGCAGGTGCATTGATAAGCCCAAACGACATTGTCACAAACTCGTAGTGTCCATAACAAGTCCTGAAAGCGGTCTTCGGAATATCAGATTCTCGAATCCTCAACTGATGGTAGCCTGAACGAAGCTCGATCTTCGAGAAAACCGAAGATCCCTAGAGCTGGTCGAACAAATCATCGATGCGTGGCAAAGGATAACGGTTCTTCACCGTGTTGGAACAAACTCTCCAAGTACAATTCCTCTCCCTTCTTTTGTTGTCACACATGAATTTGTATAAATTAACCTCCATTTCTACCCACATCTCTTGTAATTTCACACATTTTCAACAAAAGTTTTATTATTGTTTCTGAAAATTTACTCATGCATTTGATTTTGCATTTAGATCTCACGACCTGCTTCAAGAAGTAGCAGAAGAATAATAATAATAGTATATAGTAATATAAATTGTTGAATGATGAATCATAGAGAATAATTCAAAGTTTTGCAGAACTATGTTAGTTCTCGGATAAAATATAGGAATGTCATTTATCTTTTGATGAAATTTCAAGTTAGCATATTTTGTACATTTAACTTGTTGGCAATTGGCTTCATGTATTTCTTAATTACTAGACAAATCTGTGATTTAATTTAACATTTTCAAAGGGGATTAAATTGCCAATCACTGGAAGGATCCGTAATCCAATTTAAGGTTTATGATAGGCTAAAAAAATGGAAGATCTTATGCATGTGTTCTATATACAAATTCCTTAATTATTGAATATTGGATTTGCCTCTTGAACTAAATTTTCATTCTAAGAAATTTGAGATCTTTGCTCATATTTACTGGATTGTAAATACGGCTATATAAGTCTGATTAAGGTCTATACAGTTTGGATCTCTTCACCACCACATTCGTTCCCTTACTGCATACGGATAAAAATGTGGTTCATATGACACATTCCAAAATCTTGCTCCTTTTCATAATCCTATTGTTAATTATTGTGGTATGAAAATTTATAGCATACGTAGATCATGGGTTTGCTTTAGACTGTCTAAGAGCAGGCTTCTCAACTGTCACATGTATTTTGGGAACCTCTAATCGTTTGTTTAGTAACTTTAAAAGTTGCATTCCATAAACCATTATATTTTATAAAAATTCCACCTCTCATATATTTAATACAAGGGTAATTAGAAAATTTTATAGCAGCATACTACAGATATCACAAATGGCTTATGTCAATACGACTTAACCTCAAAGATTCTAAGAAAGCTATACACAACAAAGGCGAGAGGGAGTGATGATGGCATCGGATCGGTTTGAGATGAGTGCAGAGGCTCCCTAATGAGTGAATAAGGGGGGACTTGGTACTTCGATGAGGGTTCACTGGAACGGGGGAATGTTTGAAGGTAGAAGAAACTAAAAGGGGAGAAGGCGAGTTATGTATCGAAGTTCGGGAGGGAGTTCAAAAGCAAGAAGAAACAAAGGAGATTGGAACCTTTAGCAAAGAAATGAAATTTTAAAAAAAGATAGAAAAGTGGGAGGAAGAAGAAAGGAATGAACCTAGAGTACGTGAGAGTTACCTATGGTTGAGATGCTTGACAAGGAGCTTCTCGATCTTTGCTCGACGGTTCTGCCAAAAAGGAGTTGAGCACACTCAGAGGAGCTCATACGATGGAGGTGATTCTCTATCATGATATTGCTGCAAACATAATTCTTCGCTTCCAATCAAGGGTCGCATGTTATCGTCGAGCTGCCCAAAGAGCTCTCTCTCTTACTTTATGAGAAGGGCGGATAACATTTACGGTTGGAGGAGTGGGAGCTTTAATGAAGGGAGGTTTGGATTTGAAGCTTGGAGAAGTCGGGTGAGTGGAGAAGGTGGAGGCAACCGTCAACGACTTAGGAGGCTCGATTATTGTCCGGTGATGTGGGACGAATGATTTAGGGAAGGTGGAAAATTGTGGGATAAAGTGGGTTTGGTCCAAGAGAGGGGTGCAGATCATGGGAGGACAAGTTAACCAGGTGGTCACCTGGTGGTGTTGATGTGGCACCTCCTGGCTAGAGGAAAGGAAGAGAAGGGGGCTCATTGACCGTTGGCCAACGAGCGGGTGAGTTGGAGGGTCAGTCCAGTGCGGGGCTCCACATGGACAAGTTGATCACAGATTTTATAAAAATAAAAAGGATAAAAGAAGAAATAAATAGAAAACAAATAAAATATAAACTCATAATAAAAAATGATAAACATAAAAAATGTAGATCTAGATGAGATATACATTTTCTGTGAAGATCTCAAAGCCAAAATAGCAAGTATCTATATGATAGAATACTTTTGAGGTACTTTATAGGCTTAAAATATAGATTTTTCTAAGTTTTATATTTGTTTTTTTTTTGTTTTTGATTAATAAATATACACAAAAGAAAATTACAATAAAATACGACCAATAAAATTACGTATTAATCAATTTTTTGAAGTTTTAATAACTAAGAAAATAGGAAATAAAATCAAGAAGGTTTTTAACATGTGTGCCCTTCTTAACTTCTGCAATATCAGTTATGCTCCTCCCTTTTTTGGAATATTAGTTGTGCCCCTATCTTCTTACAAAATTCACATTTTACCTTCGTTAATGTAAAGTAGGGGTGTAACTGATATTACAAAAGAGTATATTTGTAAATTTTGTAAGAATATAGGGGCACAACTGATATTCCAAAAAAGGGAGATGCATAATTGTTATTGTAGAAGTTAAGAAGGGCACAAATGATAAAAGCCTAATCAAGAAGGAACATCTGTACAGAAGAAAAGATCAGAATATATACAGTCAGAAAACACCTTTATCATTAGTTTTAAATTTTTTAGAATTTAATTTGTATGCAATTTATTAAAACACAAAACAAAGAAAATAAATAAAAAGGAAATATATTAAAAAAATTGAATATGTAACATAAAATAACAAAATCAAAGGTACTAAATATAAAGTGTACAATTTGATCCCAAAATCCAAGCTTCACATATGAACTCTGATTCCTTTGAATTTAGTTTTATTTTGTAGATAATTAGATGTACATTAATTTAAAAGTGAACAGAGCTTCATAGGAGACTGTATGAGAAAGATATCTAATTTTACGGCTTTTCGTATTAGAACTAGGTTTTGGGATTATTTGGCATATATACGAGTTAGTATTTTTTAGCATTTTTGTTTATTTAGGGCAGCGATATGTACAAAGTGGAGTTTGTTTCATGTCAAACGGAGTTAACATAAATTTATTATAAATCAGAATAGTTTGGCTATTTACAGGTGATTTGATACACATTTTTCAACTCATTATTTCTACAGTTTTATGATGATTTATTCTCTGGACTTATTTACAATATATATTAGTCCTTTTTTACAAGAATTATTTTTGTTATTTTATAATTTTATATGAATTGATTGATATGTTTTTAATTAGGAATAAAAAATGACGAAGACTTCTCCCACTTTAAGTAGGGTCGGTTACATGGATTCTTGTTCAAATCCTTGGTGAAAAATCTGACTATTTTTACACTGGTTGTCAACTATCTAACACAACCCCCACAAGGAGGGATTTAAACCCTAGTCTTTTGGGTGGTAAGCATATTGCACTACCGTCAGACCATTGAAGTGAGATTTTATGTGAATTGATTGATGTTTTTACTTAGGAAGATATACAAAATTTACATATTAAGTCAATGAATAGCATATTCATCATTGTGGACCATCTCTTTTCACCAGTGAGGGCTATGCAGGTGTTTGGGCGAGTTTTGGTAACATACTGATTAAAACGATTGCAAGGCATACTTCTGTGTATCTAGCGGGTCTGACTGGTTGGCCTGGAGGATGATAGAACTAGGGTGGTGGATGTTTTTGGGTCATGTGGCTTGCAGGAAATGGGGTGATCTTCCATCAGGAAAGATACCATGGGGAAAATGTAATTGCTCGTGCAAAAACTTGCTGATAGTTGGGTCATGTACTTATTTGGCTTTGAAAAGCCCTATACAAAATCTATAAGTATAAATAAAAGTCATTACATCTTTCTGATTGTTGACGACTACTCATGATGTAATTGTGTTCTATTTCTTACAAGCAAAAGTTCAGCCTTTTTGGAGTTTGTAAAGCTATCTAATCGAATTCAAAATTAATAAGGATCCACAGTCACTAAGTTAAGAAGTGATCATGACAGTGAGTTCGAGAATGATGAGTTTTCGTAGTACTTTACAACGGCTGGAATCAAGCATGAATGTTCAGCACCCAGAATAGCACCCCATAACGGTATACTCAAACACAAAAATTGTACGCTACAGGAATGTGTTTGCACGATGCAATGTGAATCAAACCTGACGCATTATTTTTGGGCAGAAACTGTAAGCAGATCATTTTATGTCATGAGCGGAACTTTAAACAATTTGGAATTAAAGAAGACATTGTTTGAGCTTTATTTTGAGCGTTAACTAAAAATAGGCTACTTTCAAATTCTTGTGAATGTGCAATTCAATCCTGTGGTGGAGCAGTAGAGACCATTGCCATATTATTGGTCATTTACCTTGACCATAGATCGTACCAGAAAATCATCTTCTAACTGAGAGATCATATGTTGATAATTTGTCTACCATGCTAGGGCTCTTCTTGAGTCGTAGGTTTTGGAATCCTACATACTATTTTGTTAAATATATGGTGTTGGGCACCAATTTGCATGCATCCTCAGAAAAAAAAATGAAGGCAAGAATTTCAGTCATTTTAGCCATTTTTTAAAACTTCTCAACAAAGCTCGCTCAAAAGTTTCAGATGATGGCCTGAGTTTTAACATTTTTGTTAGTTTGACCTTTTGGACAAGATTTAATTGAAGCTGATTTTCAAACGATTAAGTTAAAAACAAAGTAATCTCATTAATTCCAATTTCCCAGAAATGTGTATTTCCTGGGGTTGAGGGTCAGAATTTCAATGGAAAGCCAATCCATCAGAAACAGCACAACTTTTAGTGGTTCTTACTCAATCTCAAAAGAACTAGAAATAGATGCAAAGAGATAATCTATAACCAACGTCGCAGGTCGAGAAATCAGTAGTGTCTCATCATGTCATACTAAAAAAATGGTGTTCTGGCAGTGGAGCTATTTGACATTGCTCGGAGACATTCAGATGTGAAACTCCAAATCATGATGTTGGGGAAGTCACCGTTTATGTAAAGATGCACAGAAGTATATAGGATTGAGAAAAGTACTATTACCTTAACAATGATGTGGGCCAGCAAAAGATCTTCGACAATGTTACAGCAACGAGTACGCAGCCAGTAAGGCCAGCAAAAGCTCCCTCTCGTGTTTTCTTCGGACTAATATTGATGAGAGGTGTGTGGCCAAAAACCTAAAAGCAGTTTTCCCTCATAAGTACAAATTCAAAAGCTAATATTCTATTTCTTTAAAGAGAGTACAATATCAGAAGCCAGCCAAAATATTGTCGTTATTTGTTGCTTCTTTTTTTGGCTTTGTACTTATAATTCCCAGATTGCTAGAATTAGTATGTAATTACTCCCGACCCTCCTCTATACAAGAGAGGTTATTCTCCCATGGCAACGTCTAAAGCCGTTTCAACCTAAAAAGCCCCAAAAAACCATCTCTACCACTAAGGTGGAGGCCAAACCTTTGATCCCCCCTTCCTCTCACATAGTTCAAGAAGCCACCATTAAACTCGATGGTGGACATAACTATACTCTCTAGCATTAGGTGTTCCAGATCTTTGGGGGGAAAAGAAGTTATATTCACATAAGAAATGACTTGAAAGGGTCCTCTGGTTAATGCCTTCGTGAGGATGTTAGCAGTCTACTCCCATGAGCTGACATGGGACATGGAAATGAAGCATTTCTGGATCATATCACGTGTATAGTGACAATCCACCTCAATGCGCTTCGTTCTCTCGTGAAAAGCATGATTATTAGCAATGAATAAAGATGCATGGTTGTCACATTTTAATTGCATAGGAAGCGGTAAATCAATTCCTAGGTCAACTAAAACATACCTGGACGGATGCTACCGGCGGGGCTACCAGCAGGGGTAAGGTCGAGATTCGAAGCTCTAATGCGCAATTTCTTTTGAACGGATGGTCGACAGGGCAGTCGAGGCATTCACCATGTGAGTTGGGAGACCTTGTCGAGCCCAAAGAAGAATGGTGGACTTGGCATCATGAAGCTTGAATGTATGAATAAGTCTCTTCTATGCAAGTGAATCCTTCACCTGTGGAGAGAAGGTGATGAGTTAGTTTGTCGATTAATGTGATCGATTTATGGCGTCGAGGGGTCCCTGATCACACCTATCATGCGGTCACCATCATCTTTGTGGCAAGGTATTACGAAGACTCTTCCGAAGGTGAGCTCATACTTACAGCTTGTGGTGGGAAGAGGGGATGTCTTTCGCTTCTGACTAGATGATTGGATGGGTTTGGGTGCACTTAGCACGAGATATCATCGTTTATTTGCTCTGGTGGATGATCAAGGGGTGTTGTTCACGATACTTGGTCGAACACTTCTTGGGCTCCAATGTTTGTGGTACCTTTTGCTCTCTCAAAATCAAGACGCAGCACAAGACGAACTTATATAGGATAGCAGGGTTATCTGGAGGAGTAAGATCCCTTTGCAGATTAAGATCTTTGTATGGCTGGTCAGACATGGATGTGTGCTCATGAAGGTTCGACGAAGTGAACTTCTGAATACGAGGATATGTTATGTGAGAGCTGTGGAGACAAAAATGAAGACATGGATCACCTTTTTTTAGGTGCATCATCGCGAGACAGGTGTGGTGTGCGGTTGGGATTGCTTGGCTTGGAGCCGAAAGTACTACATCTTTTTGGCAAACAATTAGAATGGTTGGTGGGAACTCATAGGACGATTGCTCTCCTATTTTGGCGCTCTTGTGGGCAATCTGGAATGCCAAGAATGAACTTTTTCAGAGTTTGCAGGTATATCCTGAAAATGTATTGAGTCATTTTAGAAGCTTGTGTACGGACTGGAACATTATAACATGATCGATAAAAATTACTAATATATTTAGTGGCGGATCCTGACTCGGGATGCCACCCTCTTTACATTAAAAAAAACAGACATGACCAACATCATCTCTGTGCTCCCATGTACCATAGCTATGTATTCGGATTCAGCACTCGATATGGCAACAACCATCTGCTTCTTGCTCTTCCATGAAACTAGAGAGCCACCAATGAATACCACGAAGCTTGAAGTAGATTTCATATCCTTAGGGCATCCTGCATAGTCTGCGTCTGCGCAAGCTGCGACAGTAAGGGATGTCCCTTTTCTGAATAATAACCATGCACCTGGAGACAACTTCAAGTACCTCAAGATCATATGGATTGCATCCATATGCACCTACCTTGGTTGCTCCATGAACTGACTGGCCCGACTAACAACAAATGAAATGCCTGACCTGGTAATGGTAACATAAAGTAGCTTCCTCACAAGTTCGTTGTATCTTCTCTTGTCCATTTCTTTTGTATCATTATCGTATAGTCTCATGCTTAGATCCATGGGAGGTGTAGCAGGTCTGCACCCAATCATCATGCATGTCTCGGCTAGAAAATATGTAACATACTTTTTTTGGGTCATTACCAGACCCTGCTTGCTCCTGGAAAACTCTAATCTCAGAAAGTACCTTAGGGTGTCAAGGTCCTTGGTGACAAACTGTCGTCCAAGAAATGCTTTTGCCTCGATAATCCCATGCGCATCATCTCCGGTAACGATGATATCATCAACATAGACCATAAAAACAACCGTACCTTTGTGGGTCCGTTTAACAAAAAAAGAATGGTTCGCATTCGACCACGTGAATCCATGTTGCTCAGTCAGTCCGAGAGCTTTTGGAACCATGTTCTTGGAATCTGCTTGAGACCATAGATAGACTTGTGAAGTCGACAACGAATGTAGAATTGTGGCAAGAACTGACTAAGGGTACTGGGTGGTGATGGTGGTGGTGCGGGAGGAGGCTGCAGGGATGGTGGTGGTGAACTATCTGGTGGAGATGGAGGGACAACTTGTTCAGATAGAGACGGTAAGACAGAAAGAGGTGATGGCATATAGACCTTCTCTCTAGAATCAGATGGAGTTAGTCTGTCACCGATGGGAGAAAAACACATCACAAAAACAAAAAAGGTGGCATCAGCGCTAACATAGTAATTCCTACAAAGAGGCTCATAACATCTGTATCCCTTCTGTATCCTATAATACCCTACAAAAACACATTTGACAGCTCTAGGAGAGAGCTTGTCAAGACCAGGTGATAACTGATGCACAAAGGCGACTGAGCCAAATATACGAGGAGTGAGTGAGAATAATTCATTCTCATGAAAAGCAAAGGAGAATGGAATTTTCTCACCCAACACAGTCGAGGGCATGCGATTCACTAAGTAGCAAGCAGTAGAACCGCATCACCCCAGAACGAATGAGGAGCACGACTCTGAATGAGAAGAGTCTGAGTCACATTAAGTAAGTGACGATGCTTGCGTTCAGTAATCCCATTTTGTTGGAACGTATAAACACATGAAGTTTGATGAACAATGCCAAGAGATGAGGAGATTTGCGAAAGCTCATGAGCACAAAATTCCAAAGCATTATCAGTTCTCACAAATTTAACTATAGAGGAAAAGATATTCTTTATTTCATTGATGAAAGATTTTATCACAATCCCAACCTCAGACTCTTTCTAAATTGTTGGGCCACAACAACCTAGAAAAATCGTATATGGTCACAAGATAAAACATGTGTCCCTAGTGATCGGGGACATGACTCGGACCCTAAATGTATACATGAATCAACTCAAAAATGGAGTTACTACTCCGGCCCTGATGACTTGGGAAAGCATACCGGTAATGCTTCCCTAGTTGACACGCTTCCCACTGGAATGTGCAGCGAAGAGAGATCTAAGGAAGAACGTGACATGTCTTCTGAAGAGGAAGGTGGCCAATGCGCAGATGCCACATAAACGAGGAGACTGATCCTGTGGGACTAGATGAGACACCAACATATGAAGTACGGACCAATCAATAGAGCAGCCTTGCTCACGACCACATCCAATCACCCTGCCCGTAAGAGTGTCCTGAAACACAAGTGAATATGGGTCAAAAATAGCACGGCAATGCAGATCCTTAGTAATATGACTAATGGACAATAAAGTCATTGAAAAATCAGGAGCATAAAGCACATTCTGTAAGTGCATGGATGGTGCCAGATTGATCTCACCATGTCCTACAACTGGAGAGTGTGTCCCATCAGCTATGATAACTGATCTACCAGGGGGTAACAGTCTGTATACTACAAACTGACTCATGTCTCCACACATATGACGGGATGCACCGGAGTCCACAATCCACTATGTCCTATCAGCCCTACGACAACTGGTAGGAGCATAAGTACTACTTAAGGTACTGGCAGACGCAGAAGCTGCAAAATCCAAATGGCTTCCCTGAGCAGTTGAGGATGCATGAGACCCAGCGGGAGGCATAATCTCTCTCAGGCGAGCAACAAAATCATCAAATCTCTGGTCGGACGTGGAAGCTACAGGAGGCTCAGCCTGCTCCGTTGCACGAGCAGAAGCCAGAAAACCATGCTTGGAGTAGCATGTATCCTTCAAGTGACCCGGATGATGGCAATAAGTACAAAGCTAGTGAATGCGACCTCCCCTACCACGAGGGACACGACCATAAAACTGAGAAGTGCCTCCCCTACCACGAGATGCGGCCATTGCAGAGAAGGTCTGAGTAGAGGTAGACGATATAACAGTGATCCTATTGATCTTGCGGTATGCCTCCTCCATGGGAGGGATGGTGGCATCTGCAAGTATTTGTAAGCGAGCAGCATCATACGACGAGTCAAGTGCTGCTGAAAATATGCAACCCACGGTAGCGTTCATATACGTCTTTTGCTGCTCAGGAATGGCTGCAATAGGCATGAAGCTGTGAAACTTCTCGAACATACGACGGAGAGACGTATACAAGAATGTAGGGGAAGATCATTTTGCTTGATTGTGAATATGTCATGTTGCAGCTGCAGGATCTTCGTCTCATTCCTCACCTGGGTATACGTAGCAGCGAGAATATCCCACATCACCGTGGCGGTGAGCTAATGCATAACACCATTGGCAATATCTATTGTCAGTATGTCAGACAATAATACATGTGCATAAGCATCATCAGCCTCCCAAGAGGCATTCACCCCAGTCTTGTCAGCCAGCTCCTCTTTCGTAAGAATATGTTTCTTACCTGTAGACTACATCAAGCTCATGAACTGCATGACCCATAATTCATAATCCATCTCGTCCATCTTCATAATTGATGTTGGACCTTGAAAAGCACATGTGGCAGGGATATCAATTCTACTTTCTGATATATTGTAGGATCTAAAGCATGAGGTTTGTAGACCAAAAGAGTTTCTCTACACAGATATGTAGGGAAGTGGTTGCACGTGTAGGTTCAACGTGCAACCATTCCCCTTAATCTTTGATGTGCCTTGTACGGACGGTTGATATATTGATCTGAAATCACCCAAGAATCACCAAAATCAGATTGACATGATCATGCGATCACGCTCTCGGAACCCTAGGTGATAGGAAATACGATGCATGTGGCAGCCTAGAGGGTGGCAGTAGCCACTGGATCCGTTGGAGTGGCAACATCCGATGGTACGGTAGCCGGTGGAGGGGCAACTGCCGATGGTACGACAGCGACAGCAATTGCGAGTGGTGATGCTGTAGCAGCAGCAACAGAGCGGCGATGGCAGCATCTAGAGGGAAGAGGTGGTGTCGTCAGAGGAGAAGGAGATGGGGCTTGCGGGTGGGGTAGGGTTTCTATGGTACACGAGCTCTGATCTAGGGTTGCAATTGATACCATGTTGGAAGAAAATACAAAAATATGTTTTTTTTCCAGGGAACCATTGACTATCTTATATAGGGAGAGACCCAAAGGGTAAATTACATAATGTAGATGAAAGAAACAGGAAATATATAAACCGTACTATAACATAAAAATATCTCTACATTTTGTAATTTTCAAGATCCCAAATAATCTTCAAGAAAATAAGTTTAAGACATTCTTCAACAAATAACCTTAATAAATTCAATCTTCATGTAGAAGATTTACGAAAGAGGAGAGCATCCTTCTTAAAAAGGGGGTGGACACCCACCATGGTAGCTCCACCATGGTCGTTCAATCCCAAATAAGAGTAGAGTGTCTCCCACTCATTTCCTATTTGGGTGAGATCTCAATCTTCGCCAAATCTTCTACATGTAGAATAGTTTTATTATTGAATTTGTTAGAAAATAGAAATGCGGAAGCAGAATGATAAACAGAGCATAAGATCAGAAAGATAAACTTGGAACACAAGAATTTTTACGTGGAACACTACTCCCTAAGGAGCGGGATGAAACCACGGGATAAGCCCTCAAAGGGGCAGATATTGCATTCCTTTTTCTCATCTGACTACAGGGGTCTGGGGCTCTATATATAACACCCATGGAGTCTCCACATCTCCAAGCTGGTAGATGTGGGACTAAAGACTGGATGGGGTAAATGGATCCTGGAGGTATCCACTTACCCATCTACAATTCAATAGGCGCACAACCAAATACTCCAATATTCCCCCTCAAGCTGGAGCATGCAATGCTCAGCTTGGACAAACAGAAAGAAACTCAACTCACGCTACATGACACTACAGACAATATCAACTCAACGCGCACAACTGTCGGCTGATGTTGAGGATGTTGCTTCTCATGTCGTGCAAGTGAGGAGGATGAAGGGGCTGGAGCGTGAGTCAACTGAGGACTCAAAATCTGACCATCGAGTTTGAAACTGCACCTAAAGAAGTCTCCTCGTCAGAGAATTGGGTCTCTCCCATCTGGCTCAGAGAATGGTACTCTACTCTGGAGTCCCTATGATACCACATGAAAACCCTTGCCCACATGGCATAGGGAATGGTACTCTACTCTGGATTCCATATGGATCACATGAAAACTCTGGCTGAAAGAACAAGAATGATGGGGACCATAAAACTGAAGATTGCACACTCGTGCATTTTGAACTGCAGACTTGGAAACTGACGTCTGAGTCTGAAATCTGACAAAATCTCTGTAGAGTCTGAACATCTGGCTTGGTCTGCAAGCTGATGTCTGGAAATTCTGGATATGTATCTGGAGAATCTGAATAGACCTGTCACTCTACACAATACTCTCCCTTTCTCCCATACTAGTCGGAATGACAATCGTCGACCAAGTTGGGAGAAGACAAGATAATGGGAAAACAAAGAGCAAATAAGCTGTCACATTTTCAGCTTTTCTTCTCAATTTTTTTGAAACATATTTTTTAAGTCGTTTCATATACTTTTCTTTTCGGCTGTCTTTGCACCATTTTTTTGAAACATTTTTTTAAATTGCGTATGGCTTTTGTTTTTTGTACGCGCCACTTTTTTTAAACAAATACCTCCCCTTTTAAAAAAATGCCAACTCTTCTCTTTTTTTTAACATTCAGCCAAAATATGGGCCCACCACTTCCCCTTTTTTAAAAAAATTGCCATCTTCCCTTTTTTATAGTATTTCTCTCTCTCTTTTTTTAATCAGGCCCCTTTTTTTAAACAGGGCACGGCCCACGCACATATTTCCTCTCCTTGTCTTCTATTCATTTTTTTAAATACAAAAGCCCACTTGGGCTCTACAGTAACAGCCCCTCCTTAATAGTTGCAACCCTCCTTAGGGTTCCCAACGTGGGAACCCTTTCGTCAAATAACTGCAGCCCTTGATGGGCTTGCAATGCGCCGCCAGCGCGTTGGAGGAGAGCGTCATTGCTCGATCGAGGCGCTGCCATGCGCCTGGGAAGATGGATCAGGGAGAGATTGCGCACAGGGCGATTGGGGGGGGGGGGGGGGGGGCTGGAGGAGCGCAAGGGTACGCCGCATGAAGGTGTCGAACTAGAAGAAAAGAGAGGAGAGCACGATGCGGGGATGCGCCTGCTGGGTGGCTTAACCTGGAGCCGCCGAAGATGAAGGGGGGGCACCGCCGCGCGATAGGATATTGCATTCTCCTACAGGGGTCTGGGGCTCTGTATATAGCACCCATGGAGTCTCCATATCTCCAAACTGGTAGATGTGGGACTAAAGACTAGATGGGGTAAATGGATCCTGGAGGTATTCATTTACCCATCTACAACTCAATAGGCGCACAACCAAGTACTCCAACAGAATTATCACTAAAATAGTTCCAAATTCTTTTTATGATAATTTCTAAGTATGCCATTGACAGTTTTTTTTGAAGTCCAAAAAAGAGGGGGAAACACTCGATGGTGCTCGCCCCACGGTTTTTATTCAAAAGGCAAAAATAAACAGAAGGGGGGAGAAGCAAACACACGTCGACACCACAGGTCCATTACAACACCCAATCCTCCACCATGCGCTTGGCATACATCCCCACATTCTCCTTATAGAATCTTTGGCCCGAGAACAGCAAGTCATTCCTTCCCCGCCAAACCGCCCACAGAATGACCAAAGGATAAAGCAACTCCCTCCTTGGCCTATCCTTATTCCCTTGGATCGCATTCCAGAAAGTCTGAAGATCGTCACTGCAGCACCATGCCAAGCCAGCCTCCTGCCAAATTTGAGTAACCATGGAGCACGAAAAGAAGAGGTACTCCACGGATTCAATCGCCTCATTGCACAGCAGGCACCTGTTAGACACGCCGCCCAGCAGCCTGGCACACCGGTCCCTCGTCATCAGCCTCTGCCTCCTGAGCAGCCAAAGGAAGAACCCTATTCTCTCAGGAAGCCTGAGAGCCCAAATGACAACACAATCCCTGATTAGCAACTCCGATTGCGACGGTGGCAGCCTGGAGATGGCCCCAAAAGCCTTCCTGACCGAGAACGGTCCCTCCCGCCAACACCAGTGATCCCGCCCCCCGGATGGGAGCCCCACCTCCCTCACAGCGTCAAGCAGTGCCAAGAAATCCTCTAATCTCTGGTCGGAAAAAATAACGGAGAAAGTTGGACACCAATTTCCATCCACCCAGCACGCCGCAACCGAGCAATGCTTCTCCTCCGCCAGAGCATACAAACGAGGGAAGCGCGAGCAGAGCCTATGCCATTGACAGTTATGAATAATATTCTGCCATCCAACGTTAAACGTAAAACACATTTACATTTAATTGTATAATGTGAATTCAATTCACATTAACTTATAAATTGTGAATCTTATTCACAATTAAATCTCTCTATGATATTGTGAATCACATCCACAATATTCATGATTATTGTCCACATTAATCTTATCTATGATAAATAAATCCAATTTAATTATCTTAAATACCTCGCCACACATGTTCAAATAATGTGAATCACATCCACGTTATAAATTATAATTAAATTCTCCTTAATGATCAATTTTTCGATGCTCATATATTGTCCTTTATGGAATGATTTTTGAACTCTTTCAAGAATTGTGTGCCTTCTTCCGGATACTTGGAGGTAAAGAGAGATTGTATATTCCATGTATAATGACTTGGATAGTGAGATCTAATCTCATATCCAGATCTGGAAGATCTCTCAGAGATGTCTGGTCAAGTCAGATTGAATATCCAATCTCGTATTGCATATGAATCACATTTAGATCAATGTCCAATATTTGGATTAAGATTGGATAACTAGTCTACTGAGTGGAGTCACTAAAATCCAAACTTGTTTCATCACTCCCACAGAATGGAAGTGTCATGGTTATACAATCGATTAAGATCACATCACTCTCGAGTATTTCCAACACCGATACATCCTGCATACTGGAAGACTTAGAATAAACCTGAAGTTCCGATCATATCTGAACTGTCTCTTTTAGGATTTTATCATTAAGTTTTTTATTCAATCATTGAGAGTTGGTATCAATCATATGCTTTCCAAAAGCATATGTCGTACCTACAAATCCTGTCATGCTTCCAAAGCAAGACGATCATTGATAGAATTTGGTTGGTCCCAATATCTCATGAGCAATCTCATGTCTTCTGATTCAGTAGTAAACATGTATGATCCCTTTGAGAGATCGTATAATCATATTCCCTTGTATGCACACCAGCTCGTCGGTGTATAGATTTTGATTAGATCATCAACCTAATGGTCTACCTAATGTGCATACTTAGACATATAGTAACACATCCGTCTCTGATAGGGGTGTCTATCGAGTTCAACGAGCCGAGTTGGCCTCAACTCGGACTCGAACTCGATAAGAAACATACGGCTCGAACTCGGGCTCGATAAGGGTCGAGCTCTGGATCACCAACTCGAACTCGAACTCGTCGAGTTCGAGTTGACTCACAAGCCGCTTATCGAGCCATGAGTTTCTGAGTTGGCTCACGAGCCTCAAAATGAGCTGACTCATGAGCCTCTTATCGAGTCATGAGTTTCTGAGCTAGCTCACGAGCCTCAAAATGAGCACGCTCATTAACCTCTTAATGAGTCTTTGTTCTATTTTATACATTAAATTATGCAAATAGCATTTGTAATTTTGATTTGTTATACTCTTATCTATAGCTTTTTGGACAAGAAAAATGTTAACCTCTATTTTATATCAAACTCAATGTGGAAGTTTCGGTATATATGTTTTTAATTTTTTTATTAAGATGGAAAACGAGTTATCGAGTCGAGTTTCCGAGTTGAACAATGCCCAACTCGAACTCGACTCGATAAGCTAACGAGCCATAGAACCCAACTCCAGCTCGGGCTCGTTAAGGTTTCGAGTCCGACTCGCGAGCCCTTAACGAGCCGAGCCCGAGTTAAGCTCGTCGAGTTCGAGCTTTCCTGACAGCCCTAGTCTCTGATCAGAGGATTTGTGCCTATATGATAACAGCATACGACATAGGTCTTTGACATCTCGATCTCGCTAAGTCAGCTATTTGACTTAACTAATCCGACACCTCCGAATTTCTATTCCTATGCAGAGGACATGCATCAAGAGATCGATCAGATATCAACCCTTAGAGTAAGAATTGCCATATCCTTCCAAAGATGGAGATCCTCTCTAGACAATCATTTGACGGTGATGGTTGAGTCATCAATCTAACTCTTTAGATAACATCTCAACACCAGCTTCTATCATCCAACCGCTGGTTCAACAGATGTATGACTATCAAGATGATCATGGTACATAACCCTAGTTGTATCAAGGGACCTTATAAGTGAATGCATTCATTAATCTCGGAAATGGAGTGAAAATCACATATTTTTATTGATGTATAAAAAGATTACAACATTTATTGTAGAAATGATTTGCCCTAGACTCACACGTCTAACAATAACATCCCCTCCAAGCAAATGCCACACTATTCTTCCAATGTCCTCCATGACTTAATGGGGGCATCCATTTTGCATACTGCATATCCCTACTAGGAGTGCATCCAAAGAGGATTCCATCTGGACCAATCCTTTCTTCGTATTTGTGTAGACATTCCTATATTCTATCGTTTCGTCGTATCAATTCTCCAGGCACGATCTCCGATGATGACCATGAACCCCACAGATATGGCACTTGACAGAATTACAACACACACCCGCAAAGTGCGTGCGATCTCCACATATGTAACACCTCCCTACTCTTCCTTTGGATATTTCCTTGCCTTCAGTGTAACACCTCCCTACTCTTCCTTTGGGTATTTCCTTACCCTCAGTTGCTCGTCCTCCATGCACCGTCTCCAATGCAATCGCCTTCAGAGCCACATGCCTCGTATCAAGCTTCCTTGCTACTCCTTGAGTCTTCTCCGTATCCCCAATCCTTCTCACCATCGTTTGCCAGACCCACGTCCACAGAGCCAGATCCTCCCTCAATCTTTCAAAGCCCAGATTATAGTGTCATTCGTTGACGAAGGTAAATCTAGAAAACCTTTCTTTAATAACGCTTATATCCAACTCTACTATATTTTTCTCCTTCGTGTTGAGAACTTGCCTGGTAGACCCATCTTGAAGCCACTAATGCGTTCTCATCAACTTCCATTGTCAATGTTTTTGTAACCAGTTTCAGCCACTAAAAAGATGATGTTGTAATTAGAAGGTATGCGGACTTATTTGATTTCGGAATGCTTCAACTTAAAAAAGTTTGTTCAAGAGATGTGAGTTGCACACTATATATGGAGTGATTGCATTTCCCCTTACGAGAAACCCATTCCAGTCAACTGATCAAAAAATGATGGAAATGACAGAAGTCAAGCTAATCAAACATACCCGTCCTCCCAAAAATGCGAAGGTATCTGCTGCAATTATGCTGCTTATAGAAATTAGGGTAGCAATCAAACCAACAGTCCACTGAGTTGGGCCACCAAGAAGAATAGGCCAAAAAGGTGCTAGCTCTGAAATACAGGAAACAGTCTGTGTAAGTGTGCAGCCAAGAGCAACACAGCAAACACAACAAGCAGCCACAAACTGATAAAAAACTTAAAAAGATAGATTCATCTTAAATACTACTCAAAGAAGAAAATCATATAGAACATAATAATATATATTTGAGAACACAATTCATGAGTACGAAAATTACTTTTTTATACGTCTCAAATAAAAGTGGATATACTTTCTACAAAACGAATGATACTCCGCCGTGACCACTATCCTCTTTCTCAACAAGATTACAGCAGATGAAGCACAGGTTCCATAACATACATAAATATGACAAGCTATGGAGGAACTCATTCATTCCCAAACAAATAGGCCACAAGATCACCACCTGTACAAATGTTCTGCCCTAGATCGAGAATATATATTGTGGCACCACTGTTCTACCAGCTAAAGTACAACCAAATTTCTCCAACAGTTCCCATATAGGACCACCTAAACTTACCATCATCTTCCACATACATAGATTGGGCTTTGCAATCAGGTTCCATCTTATCCTACGTTCCTATTCATGTTAATAGGGCTCCAGCTCTTAGCAAGATTTCTCTGAACTGGGCTTGTTGTTCGAATTTTTCTCAACCCTGGCAAGGGTGTCATCTCCATTTCCGAACTTAACTCGCAAACTACATTTCCATCGGTATGTAGGCTTCGTAGGCTCTTGCTGCTAAGGCTCAGCATCAATGCGCTGTGAGGAACAGACTTCCATGATAAGAAGTTGAACTGGTTTTAATTGGCCCTGTCTAGGCTTATGCAAGTCGTAGGTAGGAAGCGAGGAGGCAAGTCATCAATTGGTCTGTGGTGGCGGCAGGCTTCATTGAGGGGTCGACACTTGGAAGTTCACACGAAACCCACCCCTCCTAAGCCGGCAGAATGCATGGGTAATTGGTCAAATGTCTCTATGGCAGTTAGCAATAAGAGTTAATTCAAAGCTAAATGATCGCTACCTGAGGTGACTGACAATCCATGAATTAGTATAAATATTTTTTTCAAGAAGAAAAGTAATTATTAGTAAACATATTATTTTTAAGAAGTAAAAGGATGTGGTCCTTGGTCCCAAGGTGGGGCACCTCCAACTTGATTATACTAGTACAAAAAGCTGATTACAAGATCCAAGCCACAAAAGGAGCCTTGGCATGATCAAATATATTTTCTATATAATATCGTTCATACCAAAAAACTGTCCCATTGCGAGCTAACCAAATTGCCCACAACATTCCCTGTCGTAGGCACCCAGCTGAGAAGAGGAGCAAGCAAACCAAATAGATGTCCACAAATCAATAGAGCTTGCGTGGTCTTACCCGGCATTCGTAAAACATTTCAAACTAACATTGGCATATGTTAACAAAATATACACCAGAGCCACTATTTTAATAATGGCATACAATTATCGGTAGGCACTCGTATTATTGTATATTTGCAGCATGCATGGTTGATAAAGATATTTAGTCCAAACCTAAAAGGTGAAGACAGAGGTAGCAAACTCAGATTAATGATAAGTTTCCACATGTATATGTATTTGTAAAAGCTTACAAGTATATAGGCATCCATACGTTATCTATGAAAGAATTACTTGCTAAACATTGATCGATCACTTTTTTCTGGCATGATTGATCCCATTCCAAGACTGGCTAGACAACGATCGATCACTTGTTATGACAAGAACAATCACTTTTTGATATTATATTATTTTCTGATCAATCATGCAATCAATTTGATCAATCACATTTTACATATTCAAGATAAACCCTTACAACGATCAATTCATTGATCCATCAATGCTATTGGTCCAATCGATCACTTGTCATCTTGATCGATCACTTCATTTAGACTAATTGACCATCTGTGTTATTCAATAAAGTTTTAAACGGTTGGTCCTATTCCTAAGTTTATCCACGACTATACTAAGCCCTAACATCTATTTCAAGTATATATGGTCGACCGCTCATTAAAACATAGTCAAGAAAAGGTCTTGCATACCATATACCTCGAGGATCACAGATATGTTTCCGCAAAGCATTTCATTGCTCTTGAAGCCTCCTTGTCATTGTTTTTTTGAAAGTCTGCCAGGGAGGGGGAAACACTCGGTGGTGTCCGCCCCTTCAAAATTTATTGATAACCAAAAGTAGAGTTACATAAGGATAACGCTACTACACCCAAAAAAAAACGAAAGCAACCCTGATAAGAAAAATTATAACACCCAGTCGTCCACCAACCTTTTTGCCAACAACCCCACATTCTCCTTATAAAACCTATGGCTCGAGAACAGCAGGTCATTTCTCCCCCTCCAAATCGCCCAGAGAACAGCGAAGGGAAGCAGCCGATCACGACTAGGTATGTCCCTGTTATCGTGAATCGAGTTCCAAAAAGCTTGGAAATCATCAACGCGGCACCATGCCACATCCGCCTCATGCCAAACCTGCACGACCAAGGGACAAGAAAAGAAGAGATGCTCCACCGTCTCAATGTCACAATCACAAAGGAGGCATCTGTTCGCAATCACGCCCAAGAGTCTGACGCAGCGATCACGCGTCATCAATCTCTTTCTCCGAAGAAGCCATAAGAAGAATCCAATTCTCTCAGGAGGCTTTGAATCCCAAATAGAGTTACAGTTCCTGTTCAACAGCTCCGAATTTGCCGGCGGCGGTCTGGAAATTGCCCCATAAGCAATCCTGACCGAGAAAGAGCCGACCTTCCAGCACCAATGATCTCTACCTGCAGATGGAGTCCCAACCTCCCTCAATGCGTCAAGCAAAACCAAGAAATCCTCAAGTCTTTGGTCCGAGAAATTTGCGGAGAAAGTAGGCCACCAGGAGCCGTCCACCCAACAGTCCATGACCGAGCAATGCTTGTTGTCCGCCAAGGCATATAGCCGTGGGAAGCGAGAGCAGAGGGCCCCTGCCCCGGTCCAATTGTCTTCTCAAAATAAGAAGTTGTCCCCTCTCCCACAGACCGGTCTGAAGAGCTCAAGATTTGACACAAAAGATTTCAACACACCCCTCCAAAAAGGCGTCATGGAAGCCTGATTAGAGGGTTGCCGATGGGACGCGTCCTTCACACCATAGATGCTGCGAATCACCATGCAAACAAAGTCTTCTCCCGGACCCCAGATCCTACTTGCCCATTTAAGGAGAAATGCCTCATTCATCTGCTCCAGAGATTTCACCCCCAGCCCCCCCCCCTGGTCTTTGCGGCATGCATCATCCTCCCAACCTACAAGATAGATCCCCCCACGACTAGCGGAGTTGTTTTCCCATAAGAACGTTCGCATCCTCTTCTCCAACCTCTCCCGAATTCCCTTTGGGATCTTGCGATTAGCCATAAAATAGATAGGTATGGAAGAGAGCACAGCCTTGAGAAGAACCAATCTGCCCCCCCTCGACAAGATAGCAGCTCTCCACCCCGCCAACCGCGTCTCCACTTTCTCCACCACCCTCAGCCAGTCACGTAGCCTCGTCCTCCCCAGAGCCAGCGGCATGCCCAGGTACTCAAGAGGCAGAGAGACCTGAACAGACGCCAAGGCCATTGCCAGCTCATCAGCCATTTGCTCCACAAGACCAAACGAGACGAAAGAAGATTTGTTGTCATTTTTGCGCAGCCCCGACATCTCCGAGTAGATCTCCAACGTCGTAGCCATACCAGTGGTCGCCTCGGTACCCCCCTCAATGAGGAAGAGGGTGCCATCCGCATACTGGATGAGCGGACCTGAAGCCCCTCCCTACAATAGCCAGAAGTGAAACCATGGCTGATCACCCCCGACACCATATCAGCCAGCACATCAGCCGCAAGTATGAACAACATTGGCGCGAGAGGGCAACCCTGTCGTAACCCCCTACGAGGTTGAATCCACCCCCCTCCGATCTTCCATTGATCAAGATCGAAAGAGAAGCCGTGGTGACACACCGCCTCATCCACGAAACCCATACGTCCGGGAAGCCCAAATGACGTAAAACCGACCACAGGAATCTCCAATCAAGGCTATCATAAGCCTTCGCAAAGTCAACCTTCCAGAGGACACCGCTCGCGCCCCGCCTCCGCCAATCCGCAACAATCTCAGATGCAAGAGTGGTGCAATCAGATATCTGGCGACCAGGAATAAAAGCAGATTGTGCCGGGGAAATCAAGCACCCAAGTATTCCGTTAAGTCTCCCCGCTAGCACCTTCGCCGTGATTAGATAAATTGCATTAGAAATGGCAATGGGGCGAATATCCCCGACGGTGGACGGAGCAGAGCACTTGGGGATTAGAACCACGAAAGCCCGGTTGATACGATCAAAGCCCCTATTTTCCTGACAAAATTCCGACACCACCTCAAGCACGTCATGACAAACGAGGTCCCAAAAGTCCCTATAAAAGGCGATAGGGAAGCCATCAGGACCAGACGCTGCATCAACATTGAGATCACATACATCATCCTTAATCTCCTCAAGGGTAGCACTACGGATAAGGGCATCGTGGTGGTGAGACTCCACCATTCTAGAATTCCGTCCCAACCATTTCCGACGTATGGGCACAGTTGTAGAAGTAGCCTCTCTAAAGTGGTTTGCGATTGCTTTGCCCATGTTTTGGTTCCCCTCCACCCGAACCCCATCCACAACAATGGAGTGTAAGGCGTTGGATCTGCGTCGACCGCTAGCGATACGATGGAAATAAGCTGTATTCGTGTCTCCCTCCCGCAACCAAGAGCTCCTCGTATTCGCGTCTCCCTCCTTGTCATTGTTGTTTGCAGTCTACTTCTCTACTGCTTGTTAGAGATACGCTTCCACGTGATTCGACACTATAATTCATCAACTCTCAACTTCTCATTTTGGTCATCATCAGTTTAACCGATATAAATTTATATTGCTATTATGTTCATATCTTAATAAAAGTATTACGTAGCAGATACTTGTTTTGTTGCAAAGAAACTTGGAATAAGATCCAAGTTTTTTTATGAAGTAGAGGGTGAGGTCCCGAGATGGGCCTCACCAACGTTTCATTAATAATAAGTTTTGATTACATCGCCTGGAGGACCAGAATTTAAAAAGAGCATTACAATGGGCTACCACATTTTCTGGATAAAATCACTGATTCCTGGAGATATGATCATTTCGGCCGTACCAAATGGCCCATAGCGTCGCAAAAGGCCTTGCACAATCGTCCAATGAGTTGCCCCCGATAGCTCTCACAGAAGTCTAGAAATTCGTCAGCGTTGTTTTCGGGACCCAATCTGGCCCCAACTCCCTCCACGCCCGAGCTGATGAGTGACAACAGAAGAAAAGATGATCTGCATCCTCAACCTACTCTCCGCATATGTCGCAAGCCGTATCCGTGATACCAAACAGTCTGCCTCTCCTCGCTTTGTCACACAGCATGCCTCTCCACAAATACCAAAGGAAAACCTTGGCCCTGCAAGGGATCCTAGTGGCCCAGATGATCTTCATGTCCTCACAGAGCTCTCTATCGAGGTTGATCTCATCCCTCCTAAACTCCTCGTACGCCTTCTTCGTGGAGAATCTGTCAATCCCAGCCGAGCAGAAATGATCCCTACCTCGCAGATGTCAGAAGCCGGTTGCAACTCCGGTTTTAATCTGTCAAGGTCCTCGAGCCTACGATGAGAGAGGTCCACAAAGAAATTCATCATCCAACTCCCAGAGTGGCCCGCCTGAGCCACCGAGCAGTCCTTTGAAGAAGCAAGAGCGAAAAGTCTCAGGAATCGCCCCTTAAGAGTCCCCTCCCCAGTCCAGTCATCACGCCAAAAGCGAAACCATTCACCATCTCCCAGCATCGGCCTCAAATACTGCTCCATCAATGGCAAAACCGCCCGCACACCTGACCAAAGGGAGGATTCGAATCGGACACTCCTTGCCCTCAGTGTGCCTTTCACCGCATATAATTCCCTCAAAAGCTTTGTTGCCAGTCTCGAGGAGTCCCCCCAGATGTAAACCACCCACTTTGCTAATAGCGCTTTATTCATGCAGTCGAGATCTCGAAAACCTAAACCGCCTTCTCTCTTCGAACGTGTGACCTCATCCCAAGCCACGAGGCTAACTCCACGGCCCTACTGCTTATCATCCGACCAAAAAAATCTACGCATCATAGCTTCAATCTTCTTCCTTACTCCCGACGGCATGAGGCAGGTGGAAAGGAAGAAGATGGGGATCGTCGAAAGAATGTGCTTCAAAAGGATTAACTTACCCCCTCTCAATAGAGTCTTTGCCTTCCAGCCCACCAATATTTGTTCGAATATGTTGATTACCAAGTCCCAGACGGATTTCTTTAGCTTCCCAGCGACCAAAGGAAGCCCAAGGTAGGTAATGGGGAGCTCGCCAAGGGGGCAGTCAAGTATTTCTGCCACCATGCTACCTTCACTCCCCGTCATCCCAAAGGGAATCACCATAGATTTCTGTTTGTTAATATTCATTCCCGATAAGGCCCCAAACATCTCCGAAAGCCAAGCCGTTCTTCCGATCCAAGTTGCAAAAACTCTTTGATGTTGATCCAAAGCATTTGTAATTTTGTACGAAAATTTGGCATGTGATCCAAATTGTAGAAAGCCTATAGTATTTGGTCCAAACCACTTGTAAAACAGTTGAGTTATATGTAGTAAATAACTATATAGTAATTGATTGGTCGACAAGGTCGATCGGTAATTCTGAGTTTATTGACTGAAGTCATGGTTTTTACCTAATGGGGTTTCCACATAAAAATCTATGTGCAAGAGGTGATTGTTGTTTTGTGTTTGATTATCTGTCCATATCTACAACAACAACAAAGCCTTTCCCCACATTAAGTAGGGTCGGCTACACGGATTCTTTGCCACCATTCAGATCTATCTTAGGCCATTCTCGTCTTAGATCCAAAAAACTAAGATCCCTTCGGATAGTCTCATTCAAACACTTTTTGGGTCTTCCTCTCCCTCTCCTAGCCGGATCAACATCCCAACACTTGCATCTCCTAGCTGGTGCATCATCTGACCTCCTTTGCAAATGGTCAGACCACTTTAAGCGGTTTTTTTGCATCTTATCCTCGATCGGAGTTACACCACTTTTCTTCTGATTGCATCATTCTGAATCTGATCTTTACGTGTATGTCCATGCATCCATCTTAGTATTTTCATCTCTGCAACAACCATTCTCTGCATATGTCTACAGTTCATAAGCCAACATTCAGATCCATAGAGCATAACAGGTCTCACGGCTGCTTTGTAAAACTTTCCTTTGAATTTCGTAGGAATTTTCTTATCACATAGAATGTGAGGCCCGCTCTCGCGGATCTGGGAAACCCTTTTACATATCAATCGTAGTATCATATTCGCTAAGGACCACATTAGAGTACTGAAAATTAGGGGAAATTTTTTTTATGACATTCACAATAACTAACAAGCCACAGAACTACATTATGTCACAATTATATTGCATAAATATCCATAGCAGTTAACATGTAACAACAGAAAATTGCATTGTGTATATGCATCCCAATTATTTTAGAAGAGAAATAAAAACATATAATATCTTCAACAAAATATAGCATGCCTACCTGATAATTGTAACTGCGGAAGCTGATGTTCAACTCTCCCAACACAACGGTGCCGATATTTTGCCTGCAATCCATGGAATAGGGAGAAAAGAACATCAACAAACGTTGAGTACATCTAATTAATTAAAATTAACAGGAATTTAGTGGTTCCAAAAGAAAGCAAGTAATTTGGCCTTGACAATTAAAATTTAAAGCTACTTGCAATGAAACAGGCTTTCAAGTTATTGGTGTGTAAAACCCCATTCTACTCATCCTACACTAATTACCCACATTAATCATTTATATACAAATATCATATGGTTCATATTTAAGTCATCGCCTTTCTAATAGTTATAATATAAGTTTGATTGGTCTTGAGAATGTGAATGATGAGACTCTAATATGATCATTATCTCTATTAGTTGCTTATAATGATGGTTAAGAATCTTGTGGATTGATCATAGTAAGAGTATATGATGGATCTGGGGTTTTGATTCTTTCCTTGTTGATTTTCTCAAGCTTAGTGGATAGTTTGTGGTCTTGGTCTGGGTAAGACCTCACACTATGACTCTAAGGTAGTAAGGTAGCCTTAGGGTTGGGGTGCCTCCGTAGGCATGCGGTGGAGTAAAATGCATCCTAACTAAGTTCCCAACACGTCCACTAGCTATTTCAAACAATTGTGATAGTAGCTTGTAGTCTGATAAGGATAATTTTCATGATATGGTCTTTTCTCTTTGTCAGAAATTATTGGCAGAAAAGTAACTAGTTTCAACGGAAACCAACTCAACTGTAACCAAGATTCCACGTAACCAATTCAACTGTAATTCAACTTTAGCCAAACTCAATTGTGACTCAATCCAATCTCAAATTTAACTTTTCTAAATTCAACTGTAACTGATTCAGATGTAGCTATAGAGGATTCAGATGTATACATGGATGATTCGGATGTAGCATCGCCAAGTCTGCTGGCGAAAATAAACAAAACTCAAGCGGTGAGGTAGCCTACAAAAGAGGCTCTTCCGTCTCGCCCTCTAATTGGAAGGGTGGTCCAATAGAGGGATAGGTCTACTCCAAAACTACGCCACTGAGACGGGTGAGAGAGACTCTCTAGAAAAGTCGCTCTAAAAGAAAAACCGGCCCGATCGGTACGAGCTAACGAGCTTGAAAAACTAAAACCAAGGGTCCTCCAGCCTAGGTACCCTAAAGAACAAGGGTCAGCGGAACTGGTCTTTAAAAGAAAACCTGTGGATCCCAGAGAGGCGTAAAAACTGCGAGCGCTCACGAAAAACTGAGAAAAAGACTGGGATCCTAAACCCACGCACGAAGCGGCCGCTGCCCTAACTGGGCTTCCTATCTCTCGCCCAGCTGAGGGTCACCGCGCCCTCGCACAGTCAGGTGTAAGAATCACCATGACCGGCAGTATTAATTGTCATCGATCTTTTACCCTCACATTCACTTACTGGATTACTTATTATATATATATATGTGGTCAGCTTTACAGATCTATGAGTGAACTTTTCAGGAATATTAAAAGTTATTAGATCTAGAATGATCCTTGCATTTCACAATGCCACTATCTCATTGATCAATAGACATTAAGCTCCTATGTTAGCATTTACTAGGAATATATCGAAAGTAGATTGAATAATGGTGTAGTGTACTGGTATCAATATTGAATTAGTACGTTCTGAATCCTGAAATGAGTACAAGAGATCTGTTGCAAAACTTCTCCATTCCTATTAAACCTTTTGCTTATCTTAACAAGTAATTAATCTTTTTTTTTCTCAGAGTATGAAGATTTCCATTATCAACTAAAATAAAGAGCAACAGTACTATCAAATAATTCAGTTTTACTCATGACAACTTATTCTTCCTTCTATGTT
Organism: Ottelia alismoides; assembly: GCA_037367405.1. Classification (NCBI taxonomy): domain Eukaryota; kingdom Viridiplantae; phylum Streptophyta; class Magnoliopsida; order Alismatales; family Hydrocharitaceae; genus Ottelia; species Ottelia alismoides. The sequence continues at coordinate 632,972 of JAZKJV010004814.1, read as the reverse complement.
GCTTTATAGACTCTAAATGATTGACATCCTACTTACATGCCATTATTAGAGATGGTTTGGAAACAGAAAAATTATTGCATTTTCAGCCCATTAACCAAAATCTTGGACCAGTCAGTTGCCCTCTTGGTACTTATGTGGCCTATATTGATGGAGGTCATGTATTCTTCATAGAAAGTATATACATTACCCCCACCCTTTTTTTTCTTTTCTATAAAAATGTGATTATTTCTAGAGAAGTCCATAATTCATAAACACAGAATGTGATTAATGTTGAACAACTGAGAGAGATTCTTTATCCAACTGTTACATACTTTGATATGTGAAGTTACCAACATGAAATGGATCTTATTTCAAGAAACCTGGATGTGCGGGAATACTCAGAGGTAGGGGGTTTCATGACTATTGATGGCCCATGATAGGTTTATACATACTTTTTTTTTCTTCTTATGTGCATGCACAAATTTGGCATAACAAGAGGAGTGATGTAGTTGTTCTAGTACAAGTCCATGATACTAAACCAAGATATATATACTAGTGAAGTTTCTATTATTTGGGATATAGAATCGAAGTTTCCTTGCTAGTACTAATTTATTGCAATAACAAAGGCACAAATACTAAATCAACATCCTAGATTTCTTTTTTTTTCTGCCAGTTTGTTTAATGCAACTGCTTATTTAAGAATGAACATAATTCTTTCATTCCTATCTTCAATCCATGCATAAGGATCAAGATTTACAAAAGACATGAGGTATAGAAACCACATGTAGGGAAATAAGAAAGGTAGTTGTACATGCACGGAAGCAAAGAGGGAAAATTGTATAAAAACATGGTTTACAGCAAGAGGAAGGGGTAAATGTACCTTTAAATTACTCTAAAATTTGGAGATCAAACTCCAACATGTAGTGCTTGCAATTTGGAGCAACAACTTCTTGGGAGAGGAGCCGCTTCATCCTTCAACAGGAGCTTCTAAGAACTAGAAAAATAGTTGTAGCAGCTCCTTCCAAAAGCTTGGCTTGCTGGAGCATCAACCCAACAACTCAGAATAGAGAGAGAAAAGAAAAAAAATGGCAGCAGTGGCTGCAGCAGCAGCAATAACTGCTGGTAGCAGCAGTCCACCATCTGCTGCATCACAAGGAGAATGAGGAGGGTTGCTGGAGCATCCAGAGGCCTCCAGTCTGCTAGGAAGTGGTTGTAGTTGTATACAAAGGGAAAGGAGCATCAATTGTACCTCAAGAATAGCTGTTGTGGGCAACAACTGAGGTCTAAATGTTGCTGGACAGCGACTATCAACAAAGTCTGGAGGGGAAAATTGGCCCTTCGGTGGAATTATTTGAAGAGTAATAAAGATCCTTTAGAAGAGAAGTATAGGGGGCTTATATAACTAAAAGGAAGGGCTTTGTTATCTGACAAGTGGTTGGAAGAAAATGCTAAGTGGAGGAAAGTGTGGAGTCAAACGGATGGTGGAGAGCCAAATGGTTGTTTGTTGTATAATACAGCAGACTGTTGTTTGGAATTTATTATTATTATTTTTTACTTTTCTCTCTCTCTCTTTCTCTCTTATTTAAGATACCAAAGTCATCTGCATCCGCACCTCGATTCTCAGATTTTGATGAGTAATAGTTTGTTTCGATCGTCTCTGAATGACGATCAAAATGAGTATAATATTCATATACTTCGGATCGAAATAAATTCTCGAAATTTCCGAGATACGGTCTTGATTGGTCATTAAATTTTTTAAAATATCAAATGACCTCCGATCGACGAACGGTCGATTCCGTTGGACTTGTTTCGTCGAATCGGATTTTATGACGGTCTCAGTTTGTTTCGCGGCTTCCAAAATTGCGTCGCGGCTTTTTCGGGCACGCATTACGATGCGAACGATTTTTGGTCGATTTCGCCCGAACGAATTTTGTTTCACGATTAATTGATCGATTTATATTATTTAACATTGATTAATAACTTTATTGATTTTACGGACCCTAATCAGGTCGGCTTCAGGTTTGTAGATCCAGATGTTACAGATATAAAAACCTCAATGGGAGTCTCGTCCTCGAGACTCGAGTCAAGGTTACTTTGTGTCTTTTTTGAATCTCATCTGACCATAAAAACCTCAAAAGGTTTTGAACCCATAAAAACCTCAAAGGAAAAACAAGCCATGTTCTTTCAATATATATAATTAAATAGGCTTGTTTTGATAATTACCTGAAAGAGCTACGGTATCTTGCTCGCATGTCTGCTTCGGTATCCCATGTCGCTTCTTTACCACCATGTCGGTGCCATAGTACCTTAACTAAGGGAATTTCTTTGTTGAGAAGATTCTTTACAGTATTATCGAATATCAGTATTGGTCTTTCCTTGTATATCAAATCTTATTCAACGTCAAGGTCCTCGTTGTTGATGATGAGGCAAGGATCGTGTGTGTATTTCCATTAGATTGGATATATGAAAGACATTGTGTATGCTTGATAAGTTTGGAGGATTGATTATTCGATAGACCGTCTTACTCATACGAGTAATAATTTCAATTGGTCCAACATTAACATGCTATGAACACCAAGTCACCAACTCTCTATAATCTCTTCATGGGAGATATACATAGAAACAACCCAATCTCCTTCTTGTGTTTTAAGGAATTTCCATCAATATGAAGGATTAAGTTAAATATTGATAAGTTACAATTTCAATCGATTAAGAGAAGAGGATCGGATTACATGAAACTCCAAATTTCTTTTCTGACGGTCTGCATAGCTCTTCTAGCAGCTCTGAGTCATCAGAAGCCTTCCCCTTACAAGATCAATCAACAGTTCTCGTAGTCCCTTCCCAAAGAGATCTACAGAGTAAAAAGTATGTTCACCTACCTTACACCAACTGAGAGGTGCGAGACATCTCCGCCCGTTATATGGCTTTGAATGATGCCATACCAATACTGTAATGATGGTTGTTATACGGGAATTCTAGCAACGACCAGTGGTCCTTCCAGGATCATTTCTACTCTAGAGTACATGCACGTAGCAAATCCTCAAGTGTCTGAATAGCGCATCGTGTATCGTATGTAGAACTCATCTTCAGCTCTGTCTGTGGTGATGACATAAGTCGGTACCAGTAGTGAGATATAAACCTCGAGTCTCCATCAGACACTACCTCATGTGGTATATCATAAAATTTGATATATATATATATATATTTATTTATTTATTTATTTTTTGCACATGTAATCTAGCCAACCTAGATGGAGTGTAGGTCATGTTGATATGTATGAAATGGACTGACTTTGGCCAATCTGTCAACAACATCCCAATAGCATCGTGACCACCTAGTGTCTTTACTAGTCCCGTGACAAAATCCATAGAAGTACTCTTCCACTTTTATTCGAGAAAGGGGAGAGACTGTAATAAACATGGTGGTCTCTTATGTTCTGCCTTGACCATCTGATAGACCATGCACTTGCTAACAAACTGTGAGGCCCGCTTCTACGGATCTGGGATACCCGTTTACATATCATCCATAGTATCATGTTCAATAAAGATCACATTATAGTACTAAAAATTAGGGGAATTTTTTTTTACGGATGACATTCACAAATTAACTAATAAGCCACAGAACTACAGTATGTCACAATTATATTGCATAAATATCCATTGCAGTTAACATGTAACAAAAGAAATTGCATTATGTACATGCATCCCAATTATATGCTTTTATTTCTCTTCTAAAATAATTGGGATGCATGTACATAATGCAATTTCTGTTGTTACGTGTTAACTGCAATGGATATTTATGCAATATAATTGTGACATACTGTAGTTTTGTGGCTTATTAGTTAATTTGTGAATGTCATCCGTAAAAAAAATTCCCCTAATTTTTAGTACTATAATGTGATCTTTAGTGAACATGATACTACGGATGATATGTAAACGGGTATCCCAGATTCGTAGAAGCGGGCCTCACAGGTTTTGATTCTTTCCTTGTTGATTTTCTCAAGCTTAGTGGATAATCTGTGGTCTTGGTCTGGGTAAGACCTCACACAATGACTCTAAGGTAGTAAGGTAGCCTTAGGGTTGGGGTGCCTCCGTAGGCATGCGGTGGAGTAAAATGCATCCTAACTAAGTTCCCAACACGTCCACTAGCTATTTCAAACAATTGTGATAGTAGCTTGTAGTCTGATAAGGATGATTTTCATGATATGGTCTTTTCTCTTTCTCAGAAATTATTGGCAGAAAAGTAACTAATTTCAACGGAAACCAACTCAACTGTAACCAAGATTCCGCGTAACCAATTCAACTGTAATTCAACTTTAGCCAAACTCAATTGTGACTCAATCCAATCTCAAATGTAACTTTTCCAAATTCAACTGTAACTGATTCAGATGTAGCTATAGAGGATTCAGATGTATACATGGATGATTCGGATGTAGCATCGCCAAGTCTGCTGGCGAAAATAAACAAAACTCAAGTGGTGAGGTAGCCTACAAAAGAGGCTCTTCCGTCTCGCCCTCTAATCGGAAGGGCGGTCCAATAGAGGGATAGGTCTACTCCAAAACTACGCCACTGAGACGGGTGAGAGAGACTCTCTAGAAAAGTCGCTCTAAAAGAAAAACCGGCCCGACCGGTACGGGCTAACGAGCTCGAAAAACAAAAACCAAGGGTCCTCCAGCCTAGGTACCCTAAAGAACAAGGGTCAGCGGAACTGGTCTTTAAAAGAAAACCTGCGGATCCCAGAGAGGCGTAAAAACTGCGAGCGCTCACGAAAAACTGAGAAAAAGATTGGGATCCTAGACCCACGCACGAAGCGGCCGCTGCCCTAACTGGGCTTCCTATCTCTCGCCCAGCTGAGGGTCACTGCGCCCTCGCACAGTCAGGTGTAAGAATCACCATGACCGGCAGTATTAATTGCCATCGATCTTTTACCCTCACATTCACTTACTGGATTACTTATTATATATATATATATATGTGGTCAGCTTTACAGATCTATGAGTGAACTTTTCAGGAATATTAAAAGTTATTAGATCTAGAATGATCCTTGCATTTCACAATGCCACTATCTCATTGATCAATAGACATTAAGCTCCTATGTTAGCATTTACTAGGAATATATCGAAAGTAGATTGAATAATGGTGTAGTGTACTGGTATCAATCTTGAATTAGTACGTTCTGAATCCTGAAATGAGTACAAGAGATCTGTTGCAAAACTTCTCCATTCCTATTAAACCTTTTGCTTATCTTAACAAGTAATTAATCTTTTTTTTTCTCAGAGTATGAAGATTTCCATTATCAACTAAAATAAAGAGCAACAATACTATCAAATAATTCAGTTTTACTCATGACAACTTATTCTTCCTTCTATGTTGCTTTATAGGCTCTAAATGATTGACATCCTACTTACATGTCATTATTAGAGATGGTTTGGAAACAGAAAAATTATTGCATTTTCAGCCCATTAACCAAAATCTTGGACCAGTCAGTTGCCCTCATGGTACTTATGTGGCCTATATTGATGGAGGTCATGTATTCTTCATAGAAAGTATATACATTACCCCCACCCTTTTTTTTCTTTTCTATAAAAATGTGATTATTTCTAGAGAAATCCATAATTCATAAACACAGAATGTGATTAATGTTGAACAACTGAGAGAGATTCTTTATCCAACTGTTACATAATTTGATATGTGAAGTTACCAACATGAAATGGATCTTATTTCAAGAAACCTGGATGTGCGGGAATACTCAGAGGTAGGGGGGTTTCATGACTATTGATGGCCCATGATAGGTTTATACATACTTTTTTTTTCTTCTTATGTGCATGCACAAATTTGGCATAACAAGAGGAGTGATGTAGTTGTTCTAGTACAAGTCCATGATACTAAACCAAGATATATATACTAGTGAAGTTTCTATTATTTGGGATATAGAATCGAAGTTTCCTTGCTAGTACTAATTTATTGCAATAACAAAGGCACAAATACTAAATCAACATCCTAGATTTCTTTTTTTTTCTGCCAGTTTGTTTAATGCAACTGCTTATTTAAGAATGAACATAATTCTTTCATTCCTATCTTCAATCCATGCATAAGGATCAAGATTTACAAAAGACATGAGGTATAGAAACCACATGTAGGGAAATAAGAAAGGTAGTTGTACATGCACGGAAGCAAAGAGGGAAAATTGTATAAAAACATGGTTTACAGCAAGAGGAAGGGGTAAATGTACCTTTAAATTACTCTAAAATTTGGAGATCAAACTCCAACATGTAGTGCTTCTTGGGAGAGGAGCCGCTTCATCCTTCAACAGGAGCTTCTAAGAACTACAAAAATAGTTGTAGCAGCTCCTTCCAAAAGCTTGGCTTGCTGGAGCATCAACCCAACAACTCAGAATAGAGAGAGAAAAGAAAACAAATGGCAGCAGTGGCTGCAGCAGCAGCAATAACTGTTGGTAGCAGCAGTCCACCATCTGCTGCAACACAAGGAGAATGAGGAGGGTTGCTGGAGCATCCAGAGGCCTCCAGTCTGCTAGGAAGTGGTTGTAGTTGTATACAAAGGGAAAGGAGCATCAATTGTACCTCAAGAATAGCTGTTGTGGGCAACAACTGAGGCCTAAATGTTGCTGGACAGCGACTATCAACAAAGTCTGGAGGGGAAAATTGGCCCTTCGGTGGAATTATTTGAAGAGTAATAAAGATCCTTTAGAAGAGAAGTATACGGGGCTTATATAACTAAAAGGAAGGGCTTTGTTATCTGACAAGTGGTTGGAAGAAAATGCTAAGTGGAGGAAAGTGTGGAGTCAAACGGATGGAGGAGAGCCAAATGGCTGTTTGTTGTATAATACAGCAGACTGTTGTTTGGAATTTATTATTATTATTTTTTACTTTTCTCTCTCTCTCTTTCTCTCTTATTTAAGATACCAAAGTCATCTGTATCCGCACCTCGATTCTCAGATTTTGATGAGTAATAGTTTGTTTCGATCGTCTCCGAATGACGATCAAAATGAGTATAATATTCATATACTTCGGATCGAAATAAATTCTCGAAATTTCCGAGATACGGTCTTGATTGGTCATTAAATTTTTTAAAATATCAAATGACCTCCGATCGACGAACGGTCGATTCCGTTGGACTTGCTTCGTCGAATCGGATTTTATGACGGTCTCAGTTTGTTTCGCGGCTTCCAAAATTGCGTCGCGGCTTTTTCGGGCACGCATTACGATGCGAACGATTTTTGGTCGATTTCGCTCGAACGAATTTTGTTTCACGATTAATTGATCGATTTATATTATTTAACATTGATTAATAACTTTATTGATTTTACGGACCCTAATCAGGTCGGCTTCAGGTTTGTGCAGATCCAGATGTTACAGATATAAAAACCTCAATGGGAGACTCGTCCTCGAGACTCGAGTCAAGGTTACTTTGTGTCTTTTTTGAATCTCATCTGACCATAAAAACCTCAAAAGGTTTTGAACCCATAAAAACCTCAAAGGAAAAACAAGCCATGTTCTTTCAATATATATAATTAAATAGGCTTGTTTTGATAATTACCTGAAAGAGCTACGGTATCTTGCTCGCATGTCTGCTTCGGTATCCCATGTCGCTTCTTTACCACCATGTCGGTGCCATAGTACCTTTACTAAGGGAATTTCTTTGTTGAGAAGATTCTTTACAGTATTATCGAATATCAGTATTGGTCTTTCCTTGTATATCAAATCTTATTCAACGTCAAGGTCCTCGTCGTTGATGATGAGGCAAGGATCGTGTGTGTATTTCCATTAGATTGGATATATGAAAGACATTGTGTATGCTTGATAAGTTTGGAGGATTGATTATTCGATAGACCGTCTTACTCATACGAGTAATAATTTCAATTGGTCCAACATTAACATGCTATGAACACCAAGTCACCAACTCTCTATAATCTCTTCATGGGAGATATACGTAGAAACAACCCAATCTCCTTCTTGTGTTTTCAGGAATTTCCATCAATATGAAGGATTAAGTTAAATATTGATAAGTTACAATTTCAATCGATTAAGAGAAGAGGATCGGATTACATGAAACTCCAAATTTCTTTTCTGACGGTATGCATAGCTCTTCTAGCAGCTCTGAGTCATCAGAAGCCTTCCCCTTACAAGATCAATCAACAGTTCTCGTAGTCCCTTCCCAAAGAGATCTACAGAGTAAAAAGTATGTTCACCTACCTTACACCAACTGAGAGGTGCGAGACATCTCCGCCCGTTATATGGCTTTGAATGATGTCAATACTGTAATGATGGTTGTTGTACGGGAATTCTAGCAACGACCAGTGGTCCTTCCAGGATCATTTCTACTCTAGAGTACATGCACGTAGCAAATCCTCAAGTGTCTGAATAACGCATCGTGTATCGTATGTAGAACTCATCTTCAGCTCTGTCTGTGGTGATGACATAAGTCGGTACCAGTAGTGAGATATAAACCTCGAGTCTCCATCAGACACTACCTCATGTGGTATATCATAAAATTTGATATATATATATATACATATTGCACATGTAATCTAGCCAACCTAGATGGAGTGTAGGTCATGTTGATATTGTTAGAAAATAAACATGCGGAAGCGAACATGGAAAAAGATAAAGAAATATAAAGAAGACGGGATTTTACGTGGAACCCTACTCCGTGAGGAGCGGGATGAAACCACGGGAGAAGCCCTCAAAGGGGGCGGATATTCTATTGAATTTCTCATCTGTTACAGGAGGCCTGGGGCTCCTTATATAGCTTCCACAGGGCCTCCAAGTCCCACCACTAGGCGGTATGGGACTAAACTCAGTGGTGGGGTAAATGGATCTTGGAGGGATCCATTTACCCACCTATTACATAAGTGACGCATGCTCCAAATACTCTAACACTCCCCCTCAAGCTGGAGCATGCAATGCTCAGCTTGGACAAACAGGAAGAAACTCAACTCACAATACATGACACTACAGACAATATCAACCCAACGCGCACAACTGCTGCAGTCGAGTACGTTGCTTCTCATGGCGTGCATGTGAGGAGGACGAACGGGGCTGGAGTGTCAATCTGGCTCAGAGAATGGTACTCTACTGTGGAGTCCCTATGATACCACATGAAAACCCTTGCCGTCAATGGCATAGGGAATGGTCCTCTGCTTTGGAGTCCCTATGGCTCACATGAAAGCTCTGGCCGACCAACAAGAATGACTGGCATGCGTCATCATCGAGTCTGAAATTTGTAGAGTCCGAACATCTGGCTGGTCTGAAAAATCTGATATTTGAATCTTGGAACAAGACCTGTGACTCTACATATACTCCCCCTTTCTCCTATACTGGTCGGAATATCATTATATGACCACGTTGGGAGAAGATAAAATAATACATAAATATGAGGAAAACATGAATATTCTCAAAAGATTTCAAAAGATTCCTTGCGGCTTTTCATAATATTTTTTTTAAGCCGTCTCATCATCATTTTTTTAAAACATTTTTTTTAAAAAAAAATCGTACGGCTTTTCTTTGTACGTGCCTCTTTCGTTTTGTTTTTTCTTTTTCTTTTTTTTATATACTATGCGTACGACTTTTCAAATGTACGCGCCTTTTTTTTTGTTTAACACTATTAGCGTGGTCCATTTGGACCCAAATGTACCTTAGCCCAATTGGGCTTTACAAAATCTCTCTCTCATTTTTTTTTAACACTTGCAGCCCAAACTGGGCCTGGATATAATGCCTCTCTTCTTCTTCTTCTTCTTCTTCTTTTTTTTAACAAATGGCCAAAATCGGCCCACAAAGCAGCCCTCACCTCTTTTTTTTCTCTTCTCTTTTTTTTTCCTAACAACATATTTGGCCTGCCCCTTTTTTTCTCTCACCATTTTCATTCTCTCTCTCTTTTTTTTTTAAACCGGCCCACTTTGGGCTTTTACAGCTGTAACCCTTCAAACCCCCCCTTTTTAATATGCCGCTAGGGTTCCTTGGAATCCTATCGATATGCCGCCGCCTCATAGGGTTCCCTCCACGGGAACCTACTTCAATTGTCGCTGCCCCTTTTTGGGACATGCCGCTGGAGATGCTCCGATGGACGGCGCGAGGAGGGTGCGAAATCTGGAGGCCTGTGGGGACTGCTCACGCTGCCTGCGCGATGGTCGAAGCCTGAGGCTCCTGGGACCGCCGATGAAGAAGGAGGAGTCGCCTGCAGCGCGCGTGGACGCGCCACAGGGTGGGGCGATGCGCATGGGGCGCTGGGGGAGCCCTGGAGGCCGCGGAGATATTGTACGTGCCGGTGGTGCGCCTGGGTTCATCGACCTGCGCGGCCTGGGTATCCGGTTGCCAGGGCTGGAGGCGCGGCAGAGTTGCGCCGCTAGTGCCTGGATGGTTGCGTCCGAGGCTGGGAATTGAACTCGCGCCTCCTGCGCGATATTCGAGAGAGGAAGGGCGCCAGGGATTGAGTGCTCCATAGCGCCTGATGGCTCCGCCTGATGGTTGCGCGCGGAGGAGAATCTCTGCCTGGAGATAAGAAGCACGCAACTGGTGCAGAGGCTTACGTGGGCTGCAATCTGGGAGGATCTGGTGAGTGGCGCCACATGCGCCTTTGATGTGCGAGATGGAGTTCTGATGCGCGAGAGACTGCTCGAAGCACTGCCTGGATGAGATGCGGCAGAGAACATGGGGATGAACAAACCGAAGGACGGCGGCGAACATGACTCCAGAAAGTAGGGTTTCAAAACCCATAAACAAAAAATTGCAGAACTTGATTCATGAATATAAATATAAACGATCTTCAAGAATAGCAACACTACAATCGAATCTCGAAAAAACTAAAGGACATGAAATCCTCGAGAATCGAACCCGCTTTGATACCATGTTAGAAAATAAACATGCGGAAGCGAACATGGAAAAAGATAAAGAAATATAAAGAAGACGGGATTTTACGTGGAACCCTACTCCGTGAGGAGCGGGATGAAACCACGGGAGAAGCCCTCAAAGGGGGCGGATATTCTATTGAATTTCTCATCTGTTACACGAGGCCTGGGGCTCCTTATATAGCTTCTACAGGGCCTCCAAGTCCCACCACTAGGCGGTATGGGACTAAACTCAGTGGTGGGGTAAATGGATCTTGGAGGGATCCATTTACCCACCTATTACATAAGTGACGCATGCTCCAAATACTCTAACAGATATGTATGAAATGGACTGACTTTGGCCAATCTGTCAACAACATCCCAATAGTATCGTGACCACCTAGTGTCTTTACTAGTCCCGTGACAAAATCCATAGAAGTACTCTTCCACTTTTATTCGAGAAAGGGAAGAGACTGTAATAACCATGGTGGTCTCTTATGTTCTGCCTTGACCATCTGATAGACCATGCACTTGCTAACAAACTGTGAGGCCCGCTTCTACGGATCTGGGATACCCGTTTACATATCATCCGTATTATCATGTTCAATAAAGATCACATTATAGTACTAAAAATTAGGGGAATTTTTTTTTATGGATGATATTCACAAATTAACTAATAAGCCACAGAACTACAGTATGTCACAATTATATTGCATAAATATCCATTGCAGTTAACATGTAACAAAAGAAATTGCATTATGTACATGCATCCCAATTATATGCTTTTATTTCTCTTCTAAAATAATTGGGATGCATGTACATAATACAATTTCTGTTGTTACGTGTTAACTGCCATGGATATTTATGCAATATAATTGTGACATACTGTACTTCTGTGGCTTATTAGTTAATTTGTGAATGTCATCCGTAAAAAAAATTCCCCTAATTTTTAGTACTCTAATGTGATCTTTAGTGAACATGATACTACGGATGATATATAAACGGGTATCCCAGATCCGTAGAAGCGGGCCTCACAGGTTTTGATTCTTTCCTTGTTGATTTTCTCAAGCTTAGTGGATAGTCTGTGGTCTTGGTCTGGGTAAGACCTCACACTATGACTCTAAGGTAGTAAGGTAGCCTTAGGGTTGGGGTGCCTCCGTAGGCATGCGGTGGAGTAAAATGCATCCTAACTAAGTTCCCAACACGTCCACAAGCTATTTCAAACAATTGTGATAGTAGCTTGTAGTCTGATAAGGATGATTTTCATGATATGGTCTTTTCTCTTTGTCAGAAATTATTGGCAGAAAAGTAACTAGTTCAACGGAAACCAACTCAACTGTAACCAAGCTTCCACGTAACCAATTCAACTGTAATTCAACTTTAGCCAAACTCAATTGTGACTCAATCCAATCTCAAATGTAACTTTTCCAAATTCAACTGTAACTGATTCAGATGTAGCTATAGAGGATTCAGATGTATACATGGATGATTCGGATGTAGCATCGCCAAGTCTGCTGGCGAAAATAAATAAAACTCAAGCGGTGAGGTAGCCTACAAAAGAGGCTCTTCCGTCTCGCCCTCTAATTGGAAGGACGGTCCAATAGAGGGATAGGTCTACTCCAAAACTACGCCACTGAGACGGGTAAGAGAGACTCTCTAGAAAAGTCGCTCTAAAAGAAAAACCGGCCCGACCGGTACGGGCTAACGATCTCGAAAAACTAAAACCAAGGGTCCTCCAGCCTAGGTACCCTAAAGAACAAGGGTCAGCGGAACTGGTCTTTAAAAGAAAACCTGTGGATCCCAGAGATGCGCAAAAACTGTGAGCGCTCGCGAAAAACCGAGAAAAAGACTGGGATCCTAGACCCACGCACGAAGCGGCCGCTGCCCTAACTAGGCTTCCTATCTCCCGCCCAGCTGAGGATCATCGCGCCCTCGCACAGTCAGGAGTAAGAATCACCATGACCGGCATTATTAATTGTCATCGATCTTTTACCCTCACATTCACTTACTGGATTGCTTATTATATATATATGTGGTCAGCTTTACAGATCTATGAGTGATCTTTTCAGGAATATTAAAAGTTATTAGATCTAGAATGATCCTTGCATTTCACAATGCCACTATCTCATTGATCAATAGACATTAAGCTCCTATGTTAGCATTTACTAGGAATATATCGAAAGTAGATTGAATAATGGTGTAGTGTACTGATTTCAATATTGAATTAGTACGTTCTGAATCCTGAAATGAGTACAAGAGATCTGTTGCAAAACTTCTCCATTCCTATTAAACCTTTTGCTTATCTTAACAAGTAATTAATCTTTTTTTTTCTCAGAGTATGAAGATTTCCATTATCAACTAAAATAAAGAGCAACAGTACTATCACATAATTCAGTTTTACTCATGACAACTTATTCTTCCTTCTATGTTGCTTTATAGGCTCTAAATGATTGACATCCTACTTACATGCCATTATTACAGATGGTTTGGAAACAGAAAAATTATTGCATTTTCAACCCATTAACCAAAATCTTGGACCAGTCAGTTGCCCTCTTGGTACTTATGTGACCTATATTGATGGAGGTCATGTATTCTTAATAGAAAGTATATACATTACCCCCACCCTTTTTTTTCTTTTCTATAAAAATGTGATTATTCTTCTTGACATAGTAAAGCTCTTACTTATTGACTAGAGAAGTCCATAATTCATAAACACAGAATCTGATTAATGTTGAACAACTGAGAGAGATTCTTTATCCAACTGTTACATACTTTGATATGTGAAGTTACCAACATGAAATGGATCTTATTTCAAGAAACCTGGATGTGCGGGAATACTCAGAGGTAGGGGGGTTTCATGACTATTGATGGCCCACGATAGGTTTATACATACTTTTTTTTTCTTCTTATGTGCATGCACAAATTTGGCATAACAAGAGGAGTGATGTAGTTGTTCTAGTACAAGTCCATGATACTAAACCAAGATATATATAATAGTGAAGTTTCTATTATATGGGATATAGAATCGAAGTTTCCTTGCTAGTACCAATTTATTGCAATAACAAGGGCACAAATACTAAATCAACATCCTAGATTTTTTTTTGCTGCCAGTTTGTTTAATGCAACTGCTTATTTAAGAATGAACATAATTCTTTCATTCCTATCTTCAATCCATGCATAAGGATCAAGATTTACAAAAGACATGAGGTATAGAAACCACATGTAGGGAAATAAGAAAGGTAGTTGTACATGCACGGAAGCAAAGAGGGAAAATTGTATAAAAACATGGTTTACAGCAAGAGGAAGGGGTAAATGTACCTTTAAATTACTCTAAAATTTGGAGATCAAACTCCAACATGTAGTGCTTGTAATTTGGAGCAACAACTTCTTGGGAGAGGAGCCGCTTCATCCTTCAACAGGAGCTTCTAAGAACTAGAAAAATAGTAGTAGCAGCTCCTTCCAAAAGCTTGGCTTGCTGGAGCATCAATCCAACAACTCGGAATAGAGAGAGAAAAGAAAAAAAATGGCAGCAGTGGCTGCAGCAGCAGCAATAACTGCTGGTAGCAGCAGTCCACCATCTGCTGCATCACAAGGAGAATGAGGAGGGTTGCTGGAGCATCCAGAGGCCTCCAGTCTGCTAGGAAGTGGTTGTAGTTGTATACAAAAGGAAAGGAGCATCAATTGTACCTCAAGAATAGCTGTTGTGGGCAACAACTGAGGCCTAAATGTTGCTGGACAGCGACTATCAACAAAGTCTGGAGGAGAAAATTGGCCCTTCGGTGGAATTATTTGAAGAGTAATAAAGATCCTTTAGAAGAGAAGTATAAGGGGCTTATATAACTAAAAGGAAGGGCTTTGTTATCTGACAAGTGGTTGGAAGAAAATGCTAGGTGGAGGGAAGTGTGGAGTCAAACGGATGGAGGAGAGCCAAATGGATGTTTGCTGTATAATACAGCAGACTGTCGTTTGGAATTTATTATTATTATTTTTTACTTTTCTCTCTCTCTCTTTCTCTCTTATTTAAGATACCAAAGTCATCTGCATCTGCACCTCGATTCTCAGATTTTGATGAGTAATAGTTTGTTTCGATCGTCTCTGAATGACGATCAAAATTAGTATAATATTCATATACTTCGGATCGAAATAAATTCTCGAAATTTCCGAGATACGGTCTTGATTGGTCATTAAATTTTTTAAAATATCAAATGACCTCTGATCGACGAACGGTCGATTCCGTTGGACTTGTTTCGTCGAATCGGATTTTATAACAGTCTCGATTTGTTTCGCGGCTTCCAAAATTGCGTCGCGGCTTTTTCGGGCACGCATTACGGTGCGATCGATTTTTGGTCGATTTCGCCCGAACGAATTTTCATTCACGATTAATTGATCGATTTATATTATTTAGCATTGATTAATAACTTTATTGATTTTACGGACCCTAATCAGGTCGGCTTCAGGTTTGTACAGATCCGGATGTTACATAGAACACTAGAAGCTCCTCCCCACTTTCGCCAAGCTGCATTTATTCTATAAGTAACATCTCCATCAATTCCCCATCATGTTGCAAAATAGATCCGATGTATCTAAAAGAATCTTTCTTCTAAATGCTATCATCATCAATCTTCACCTCGATTCCTTAGCCATTGCTTCCATCAAAAGTGCATTCCATATATTCAGTCTTAGCACTACTTATACGAAATCCTTTAGTCTCTAATGCATGACTCAAGACCTCCATCTCTAGTCTCATCAATCAACACAATAACAATATCGTCAACGAATAACATACACCAAGGTATCTTATCCTGAATGGGACTAGTCACCTCGTCCATAATCAAAGTAGAAAGGAATGGACTCAAAGTCAAACCTTGATGCAGACCAATGTTGATGTCAAAATAGTCAGCCGTCCCAGGTTGGATCCTTACACAAGATGAAGCACTATCATACATATCCTTTATGAGGATAATGTATAGGATATGTACTTGTCTCTTCTCAAAAACTATCCACAATATCTCTTGTAAGAAAGAATCATAAGATGTCTCCAAATCAATAAAATCATATGGAGATTCTTCATTTTAGCTCTATAAATCTCCATGTTCTCCGTAGCAAATGGATGGCTTCAATAGTTGAGCGACCCGGCATGAATCTGAATTGATTTTCTTTTACTTTGGAAACTTGCCTCAACCTTCTTTCGATCACATGTTCTCAAATATTCATAAGTATGACTCTTCAACTTGATACCTCTAAGATTCGAACAATTTTAAATGTCACATTTATTCTTTAATCTTATAAAGAAGCATCACGGTGCTTCTCCTCCATTATTCAGGTATTTTTTTTGGACACAACATTGAATAAATGTGTAAGCCAAGCCAAACCATGCTCACCTAGAACTCTTTATACTTATATAGGAATGTCATCATGTCCTACTGATGGATCGCTAAATGCATGTATTAAAATGTATCCGTTGTTGCACGTGTATTTAGCGTATCATACAGAACCGAATGAAATATCTCCGCAAAGAGGATTCGACTTAAATTTATAACCTGGGAAGTCCATGGTCGAACACAAGGATGCGAGCAATTAAGTGATAAAATTTAAATGTCAAATATTTTAGGTGGCAATTCGTAGGGTAGTTATGTTGAGAAAATGCATAATTCACAAGGATGAAGATTTTTAACACATTTTGTATGCACTCAAATTATATAAAAAAAATATTGCACAAACGATATAATAAAGTCAATCACAATACGATTAAAAACACAATGAACAACTGGAGTTAATGACAAGAATTCCATGAATTAATTCAATTATCAATTAAGGCATGAAAACAAATCCATTGTTGGCTTTAAGCACTAATTAGTCTCTAAAGCAATTTCAACACAACTCTAATTTCCAATTTCACTTTGATGCTCAAATAATTTAAGCAAGCAATTAAACCATTTAACAACTTAATGACAATGATTAGCAGTAACTAATAAGTAGTCATCTATTAATAACAAGTTCAATTGCTCACAAAGGTAACATTTTTAACTTCATTTAATGATCTAAATAAGCTCTTAGAAAATGAAATGATTCCTGCGAGTTTTTTTACTCAAAAATATCAATAAAGCACGTTAATGGATAGAGCAACAAGATAACTTTCGAACGAGACCAAAATCACTTTATTTGGATCTAAAGATAAAAAAATATTCAATATTCAATCCAGGGTCATTTTTGCAAGAAAAACTTCAAGCTTTAGTACAAAACATGACAGAATAGGACTGAAATGGAAATAAAATAACCCGCAGGAGTTAATATGCAAAATGCACAAAGGAGGAGGGGCTTATCTGCAATTCTGGAAAAGTTGGGGGCCGACGCTGCAAATTACCAAATCACGTGCGCTCTGCACGTCAACCGGTGAGGTTCGGGAGTCGAGGCTCGGGACATGTGGCTGTCTTTGCTTCATTGCGCAAGGCTCAATGATGAATCCGTGATTTATCGCCTTTATTCTTTCATTTTGGCTAAAATCCTTGGTAAAATGCATGTAAATATCCACTAATTCCAATTAATTATCACTCTAACCACAAATATTAATATTATATAATTAACACTAAAATTATCCAAAATAAAAGAATAAAGATAAAAAGAAAAGAAAAATAAAAGAAGGATGTATATGTAATATACAGACTGATCCTAACCCCGAGACCAGGTCAATATTGACCGGGTCGACAAAGAAATAAGTAAGGGGAGATAAGGATCCTAATTTACAAAAATATTCAGAAAATAAAGACCAAAAATATAAATTACCCAATTTTCACCTTGTAAATATTTCACCTATTTTATTTATCATCAAAACCACTCTAAATAAAAACACTCCTTTTATAAAAGTTGTTCACAAAAATATATATTATTTTATAAAAATATTAGAAAAATATTTCGACAAAAAAATAAAATAACCGCAATTAACCGTAAAAGCCGCAAAAGCCGACTTCCAAGGTTCATATCTATTTATAGAAAACTCCAAATTGACCAAACTCACTTCTAAAATCCGTTTTGTACATAATACTATTTATTAAAAATATCAGAAAAATATTCGGATAAAACCGGTGAGTTTCGGCTTTTTGGACCCCGTTGTATATATGTACTATATGTTAACCGTAAATCGTATTAACTTAATTCTTTTTCCTAAAATCTTTTTTTTGAAGCATCAAAAAAGGGGGAGACACTCTACGGTGTTCGCCCCAATATCTTTTTCCTAAAATCGTATTAACTTAAAATCTTTTTCCTAAAATCTTCTAAAATTGTATATAAAAATATAAAAATAAAAATAACTTAAAATACCCAAAAATCCAGAGGCCCGAAGCCGCTACTTTTTTCGTCTGGGCCTCATAACTCGACCGTATGAGCTCCAAAATTAGCAAAATCAGTCCCTAAATTTATATTTTTTATTTATCTACAAAATGACACTAGTTTCGCTAAAATCGGAGTTAATGCGAAAAACGCGGTTTTCGGGGTCCGTATTGGTATATTTGTACAATAAGCCGTAACTTATATTATTATTTAATACATTAATCCCTTATTCTTATTTAAAAATAAATAATACTTTATTTATTTATTTAAATTATTTAATTAATTAATGTATTAATTTAATTAATTACTTAATTACATACTTAACTCTTTAATTAATACTTAGTTACTTACTTATTTACTAATTTACTAAATTAACTATTTAAATAATTTATTAATTACATTTATTTAATAATTAATTATTTATTTTCGAAATTAATATAATTAATAATTACTCAAGCACAGGCTCGAATTCCGAACCTTAGGGATGAATCGAAGATTCGGGCAGACGACATGGGGATGCTAATGGAGAAGCGAGTTGATTGACTAGATGTTGACGCATGGAAGATTGGGATGTCGCGATAAATTCCAAGGTTTTAGATTCGAGCTCAAGGAAGAAACTCAGATGAATTAAAATAGTGAAGACGAAGTAAACATGAAGTTGAAGAATCTTACCTGGAAAATAGGAGAATGAGTCACTGGATTTGAAGAAGCTTTTGGCATGAGACGAAGCTCAAACTCTTCGTCGCTCTTTGCTGCAAGACATGGGCCAGAGATCTGCGCTTAAGCAGCATAACAAGATGTTGCAACTTGGCTTAAGTGCCAATGATCTAACCGGGTGATGATCTCTTCTTGGCTCTCTATCTCGTCTCCTCTCTGTCACAGGGCATGTGGAAGGGCTCGAAGAATCCTCGCTTGAAGGCGGATAACCGCTGCTCAAGGTAGACGGGGTGTATTTGAAGAAGGAAATGGTGATGTTTGTTGATCCAAGCGGTGGCTTCAACCACCACCCGTTACCACAAGGGGTTGGTTTGGAAGAAGTTAGGGTTAGCGCGTGGAAGGTGGCTGTGTGGTGAAGGTATAGGAAGTTGTAGTTGGTTGGAAGATGGTTGGAAGAGGTTAGGAAAAACTAGTGAAAATGGCGGTTTGGACGAAGGGATGCAACGGCTGGAGGTTGACGAAGGACCTCAACCGTTGGATCATACGATCCAACGATCAGGGATCGAACGCCAAGACACGGCTTAGATCACCTTTCACGACGCTCAAGGATGGTCAGGATACAAAGGCGGGTTGATCTGACGGTCATCAGCAGATGCAGATGAAGACAAAGGAGGCCACATGGCTGAAGCAGAATGCGCCACATGGCTCGCTTAGAAAATTCAGAAATCAAGAAATACTTATAAGATCAATAATAAATAGTTAGAGAGAAAATTAACGAAAATGGTAAACATGAAAGTTGTAGATCTCGATGAGATCTACCATGTAGAAGTCAAAGAAATCAGAGGTCATTTGTACATAGAAAAAAATTAAGTATATATTAAAACAATATAAAACCATTTCTTTTATTTTCCTTTATTTATTTTTTTATTTTTATTTTATTTTATGTTAATTTATTTAAGTACATTTTTATTTTAATTTTTATTTGCTTTGTAATGAGGAATAAAAATATAAAATATTTAGCACAATAATAGGGTTATATTAATATATATTAAATAGTGCCAATTATATATAACATACTAAATAGTAATTAATGTTAATTAGTCAATGAATCTTATGGATTAACTTAAGCAAGAGAGATAATATTGGTGATTAATGATGATAAATATGGGATTTATCACCTATACCTTTCCCAGGTTTCATGACCTTCAAAACTTCCTCTACTTCCTCCCTTTGTATTCATCTATAGCTTGCACGATTCAAGTAACTTTTATTACTAGCTAGATCTCTCAAAGTGATCTCTCTATTTCCTTCCCAATGAAAAGATTATGGAAATACTACTTCCATCAGGTCTCTAAATCCTTCTGAGTAACAAGCACATGTCCTTCCTCATCCTTAATGCATCTCTCTTGAGAAAGGTCTTTGATCTTTCTTTCTCTTGCTTTGGCCAATCTGAATATATTCTTTTGGCCCTCCTTAGTGTCGAGATTTTTGTACAAAACTTCATAAGCTTTTGACTTAGCTTCGCTTACCGCCTTCTTTGCTTCCTTCTTCGCTATTTTGTAGTTTGTGACAATTTCCTCTAATATATCCTTAGACATGGTTTTAAAGCATGCTCTTTAAATTTTAAGATTCTCTTGCACTCCTCTACTCCACCAAGCCTCCTTTTGGCTTGGAACTCCTCCCTTTGACTCGCCTAGCATATCTTTGGCAACTCTTCGAATATAAGATGCCACCGCCTCCCACATCTCGTTTGCACTTCTGTTACAATCCTTGCTTTCTTGAATACTAAAGTTTAAAGCATGTCTTCTCGATCTCCCTTGCTTTCTCTCTAACTCATTTTGTCTCTTGGAGACATAGTATCTGAATCTTCCTTCTTTCCATCATATATACCATCTCCATCAATTTTCCAGTCAGAATACCAATATTCCAAGTACCTATCCGCAAGTTCCTTTGCAACCTCTTTTGGACTAACTTCTTTACTCACATGCGTCCATCATGCGAGAACCCTTGCAAATTTTGGATTGCATCCAGGCAAAGATGCAGTAGAACTAACTTATTTACTCGCATGAGTTCCTCAAGCGAGAATCCTTGCAGATCTTGAACTATATTCGGGCAGCAATGTAGCGGCCCTTGCCAGCTTCTCATTGCATTTGGGCGATGCAACGCGTCGCTAGCAGGGAACTCCCCAATGAAATCTAAATGTTTGCTTAAATCCATGTTGAAAAGATCCAAACTGTAGTGTTCTTAAAAAACACTATTTAGGAATTTATCTCTCTTGCGTTGGTTGTCAGCTACCTAACGTGCAACCATCCTCATTTACCCAGGCTTGGGATCGACCATGGATGAGTTTATATGTTCATTTCTGTTATATGAAATAATATTTATGTATTTGTTATTTCCTTTCTTTGTAATTTTTCCCATTGGTTATTTGCCCTTTAGGGTTTCTCCTCTATATAAAGGAGTCATATGGACACAGAATAAACAAGTCATTCATTTCCTTCCGCATGCTATTGGAGCAATGATCCTAGACTAGAGTTATAGTATCCTTTAAACTCTAACATACCAGTTGACTTTCTTCTCTCTCCTTCCTCGGGTTCCGCGTCACCTTCCGTGCAGTCCCGGACCACCTTGTCTTGTCGATGCCGCCATCTAGGCCCCCGCCACTATTTGACGCTGCCTAGCGGCACCCCACCATCCTTGGCACCACCCATCACCCTGTGGCGATGCCCCGCAACCCTGGAAGGGGTACTCGTGATCTGTGTTGCTGCCTCGTGAAGCATGCCAACACATGTAGGTCACCATCAGCCCACCTTCTTGCCCAGCGCATCTCCCCAAGTAACATGTTACTTATCTCGCGTGATGATAATGGTGTAGTCCAGTGCCTTTCAACCATATAAATCCAATGTGACTGCCCTAGAGCACCTTCAGAGTTGATGGAAAGGTTGTGATTTGAGTCTATACACACAATATGTTCCCTATATGATTGTGTTGACAAAAATCAGACCAATCTATCTCCCAGTCATGTCCTACATGATCTCCTTCTTTCGTCATGGTAGATAATAAGATCGATATATCCTCCTCGAGGACCTTCAAAAGTCTCATACCCATCATCAGAATGAATGGGACGAACTATGAATTTTGGCTATGCAATTCATGAGTATCATGGAGAGCAATATCAAAGAATATATCATGACACACCCTGAGCCAGCCGAGAAGACTAGGGCAAATGCTTCATGGAAGCAAGACAACTTATGGATACGTGTTGGTTGTCAGGTACTCTTAAAACAAAGATAACCAATGATATTCTCAGTTAGCTCATTGCTAAGGCAATATAAGACATTCATGCTGCCACATATTCTCTGGCGATGAATGAGATGAAGATCCTTCAGCTTTAGTATGAGTCGCATCTTCACAATGAAGCAGAATTGTCACCATGCATTCTACTCTTGGTTAAGGGGAATGTTCGAGAAGCTCCATAGCTACATGCCTTTGAATATGGGTACCAAGCAGTATATGGCATACATGAACGCCATGATGGTGGGCATGTTTCTTGTGGGTCTTGATCTCCAATATGATGCATCCCGTAGCCAGCTCCTTACTTGTGACGCTTGAGATCTGGGTTACCCGTTTACACAGCATTCGCAGTACCACATTACATTCGCTATCAGCATATTAGGTTACAGAAAATGAGGGAAAATCGCGTTTGAATGACATTCGCAATTTAATAATTGTTGGAGTATTTGTGTTATGCGCCACGTAGATGTGTAAATGGATCACTCCAGGATCCATTTACGACATCCAGTTGTTTAGTCCCACTCCTACATCTACTAGTTGTGAGATGTGAAGACTTGGTGAGGGCTATATAAGAAGCCCCTCATCCTCTGTATCCAGTGAGAAAGTGCAATGCAACATATGGCCCTTTGAGGCCTTCTCTCGTGGTTTCATCTTGCTCCTTAGGGAGTAGGGTTCCATGTTGAAATTCCGTGTTCTTTCGTGTTTTATTCTGTTTCTCTGATATTCGCTTCTGCATTCATATTTTCTAACATGGTATCAGAGCGGGTTCGATTCTCGAGGTTTTCATGTTCTTTATTCGAGATTCGATTTTGGTGTTTTTTATTCTGGAAGATCATTCTTGTTCATATATGGTTCGAGATTTGAGTTCAAATCTAGGGTTTTTTTAAAACCCTAGATCTTCCAAGAGCAGCCTTCGTGCAAGCGGCACATCATCTAATCGCGCAAACATCCGATCTCCAGGCCCGAAGGCAATGACTTGGTCGATGGCGACGTACCGCAGATCCCTGCAGACACGGTGGCCGGAAAGAGAGTGTCCACTCGACAACTTCAACCCATGTTACACTCCATCTTGCGCGAAGGCGCGCAACTCCAGTCGACGATGGCCTCCCTCTCTATCTCTCAATGCTCAGGCGAGGCATCTCCCCTCTTGTGAATCCTTGAGGTGGCTCCAGGTAGCAAGCAGCATCGTCGCCTCTGCAACGGTGCCTCAACGCTGCTCCCTCGAGGCGGCGACATCCAGGCCAAGCTTCCGATACCCGAAGCTCGAGCTTCATGCGGTGGAGCTCCTGCTCCCATCTAGTTCAATCCAAGCAAGTGACGACAAAAAAAGAGAAAAAAAAGGGGGGCCGAAGGTTGATCTCCCTTCTGATCTCAGAAGCTAACGAGGCGGAGATCTGGAACGCGGGAAAGGAGCAATTAAGAAGGCCCCGGCGACCCAGAGCTCTGTCTTGGGGCATCATCTCCCTTCTTATTCTCCTCCTCGATCAGAGATGAGTCCCGATCTAGACCTGATACCGTTCATCCTGTAAATCCCCCCCACCCCAGGGCAGAACCCCATCGCCCTCGGTGGAACTCTAGTGTCGACCCTCCGATTGGACTCCCAAGCGACGCAGCCACCTCCAGCGGCAACTCCAACAAGCGGCCGCAATAGGACCTCCTCCATCAGGGGGGTGGCGACTGGCGGACATTCGAAGGAGGGTTCCCACGATGGGAACCCTAGTGCTTGCGGGAACAAAGGGGCCAATGGCCCCTCCTTTATAAAAAATGTGAGAGATGGGGAAAGTATAGGCCCAAATGGGCCATTGGCGTATAAAAAAATGTATGTGAATAAAATGAGGATGGGACAGATGCCAGCCGGATTAGTAAAAAAATGAATGAATGAGAAGGGCCCAGAAAATACAAAAAGGAGGGGGAGAGCCCAGTTTTGGCTGTTGTTGTTTACAAAAAAATGTTGTTTATCTTTGGGCCTGATTTGGGCTCAGAAATTTTTTGTTCAAAAAAAGTGCATATAGAAATGCGTATGCGGAAAAAAATGTAAAAAAAAAGAAGAAGAAACGTGCAAAAAGAGGGAAGGAATAACCGAATAAATGATTAAAAATTGTTTGAAAAGCCAAAAAATAATGATGTAATCGGTTGATGTGATGTTTTACCCCATTTTCTTGTCTTCTCCCAACATGGTCGACGTCATTGTTTTCCGACCAGTCACAGATCTGTTTCAGATTCAGATTCTAGGCCAGCCAATTGTTCAGACTCTACAGTTCAGTTCCAGACTCGACGATCAGTTTCTGAGTCCTCAGTCAAATGCAAGGTTAAGAAAGTCGGCATGTTGTATTCGTTCGGTCAGGCGGTATGCAAGCGAGTAACAGGGCATGCGGAAGTATATGTGAATTATGTTGTTTCTATTATTTTAGTAAAGAATAATTAAAAATATAATAATAAATTCAAATAGTAGATATTTATGTTTCAAAAAAACATAACATGTAAGTAATATGAAGTGAAATTTTTTTGTACAATTTGATTTCAACCAAAGGTCCAAAGCATTCCAAAAGTCGCCCATTTAGATAAAAGAGTAGATCGGTGGATCATAAGATTCATAACAAAATATCTAAGAAAGGCAGCTCAAACAAAGGTTCATACACAAATAATCAAACTCCTAATCTAAGTCATCAAAAGTAAAAGGAGGAATTTCATCATCATTGTCAGTGTCAGACTCTGTGATAAATTCTTCTTCCCCCGCCACAAATTAATCAAATGATGACAACTATTCATCTTCACTTTTTATGCATCGACTTTTTACCTTGTCTATGCAAAAACCACTAGCATGCCGCAAAAAATCTACACTATTCTTTTGCTGAAAATTCTCACAAAAACCACTAGCATATCAGTATTTTTATATTAAAACTAGCATGTCAGTATATCATCACATCTCTTGCTAATTATTCGCAAGAAACAAAAAGTATAACCAAATAAAAAAATAAATTTGATAACTATAATAACCCATTAAAAAATAAATCCGATAACTATAATACAAGTTTATATGAAAACATTAGATTTGAAAATAAAAAACAAAGAAAGAATGTGGCTGCAGAGATTCGGAGAGTACCTGATGGCTGTTGGACGCAGAGATTCTGTGGAGGAGGAGCACGTACTGCCTAAGGAAGGCAGAGGTCTTGGCCGAGGGTTAACGGAGGTGATGCGGCTCGAGGGAAGGGATCGTAGCACTTTCATGAGGAAAGGCGGAGGTGCAGGCTCGTGTGCCGCCCAGGGAAGGTGAGGAAAAGCAACTTGAGCCTCGAGAGAAGGTGAAGGAGCAGCCCGCATCACCCAAGGAAGGTGAAAGTGCAGTCACGTCGCCCAGGGAAGGTGGAGGAGCATTTGTGTCGCCCAAGGAAAGCGGAGGAGCAACTCGAGAGAGGACGATGCAGCCACCTGGTTAGTCGAAGGGGAGTGTGTACGTCGACTTCGCAAGGCTATATATGGCTTGAAGCAAAGACCACGAGCCTGGTTTGACAGGCTCACTACTGAGAATAGCTCTCTTGGGTTCTAGATGATGACATCATATTACTCCATTTTTGTGAGATGACGGGCCATTGTGACTGTGATATTGGTTGTCTATGATGATGACATGATAGTAACTGATGATAATGAAACTGGAATTACAGAGACCAACGCCTTCCTCCAGAAGGTGTTTATCACCAAGGACCTTAGTCAGATACGCTACTTCTTGGGTATAAAGGCTATCCGCACAACAGAAGGGTTACATCTGTCACAGAGAAAATATTGCATGCGCATTATTACAGAGGTAAGTTTGCATGGATGCAATCATGCAAACCATCGAGTGTCCCAACAGAGGCACAGAAGCATACCACTTCTCCAGATCCTACATTTGAGGACCCTACTAGATACAGAAGCCTAGTAGGTAAATTGCTTTACCTCACTGTCACTAGGTTTGATATATCATATGATATTAGTAGGGCAAGCCAACACATGTACTAACCGTGCTACAGTCACTGGCGGGAAGTTCTCCTCATACAACATTATTTAAAGGGGTTTCGTAGATGTGGTCTTTTATACAGATCAAATGGTCACACAAATATTGCTGCTTTTGTTGATGCAGAATATGTTATCTCTTCGGATGACAGGCGATCCACCACTGGATATACTATGTTTGTTGGAGGAAATCTGATTAGTTAGCATAACAAGAAGCGGACCGTTGTATCTAGGTCTAGTGTTGAAGCATAATATAGAGCAATGTCTTAGGCTACATGTGAGATTACTTGGTTGACATTTTTCTTGACAGAAATTGATCTTCCTAGAGATACCCATATTGCATTTTTAAAAGAAAAAAGGGCCTCCATCATATAGGTGTATGCCCAAAAACTTCACCATTAATCACCAAAAAATTACAAGGTTGTTAAAGGTGTAGACAGAAAAATGGAAAAGAAAAAGCGTGGTAAGCACACCAACTCTCAGCTAACACCCTGATTGTCACATATATTGCTTCCAACCATGTCTTTTATGAAAGATACAAACATATTAAAGTTGATTGTCATTGCATGCGTGATGTTGTACGCCAATGGAAGATTTGTACTCCGCATGTATCTACCGACCTTCATCTTGCTAGCATTCTCACAAAGGCACCACCTCAGAGATGTGAGTCCGAGCTTATCTTCATGTTGGATATGATCGAAAGATATGTTCCAACTTGAGGGAGAGTGTTAGAATTATCGTTAAAGTCACTTTACTTTATTTTGTAACCCCTTGAGGGCACCTTACTACCTTTGTAATTCTTTTACTTTGCTCCTTAGGGTTTCACGCCATATAAGAACCCCTAGAACCTATGGAATAAACAATTGATTCCCTCATCTTTCTTCGCATCCCCAATAAGTGGCACTCCAAGTCATCTATCTTTGATTGGCATTGTTACCAGTGACCAATCCACTAGTGCAAATCCTTTTCCATCCAGAGAGGACAACCAAAAGAAGCATCGCATGAAGGACTCCAATCTCATACGAATACCCACAGGTTCTGTCCTTATGCAAAGGAAGAAAACACGAATTGTTGTAAGATCAACCTTCACTAGAACCAACCTCCCACCTCTAGAAAGGTACGATGCTTTCCTCCCAGCAATTTTTTTCTCCAGCATCTCAACAACCGACAACCAATCAATCTGTCTTAGCCTTCTACGCATCAATGATAGGCCCAGATAATTGATAGGCAGACTCTTTTGTGTCGTTCCCTGGACCTCTGCACAGGCCATCGCCTCCATCGAAGAAAGATTGAATGGGACAAAGGCGGATTTTGCCCCCATTAACCTTCAGACCTGACAGCTCACTAAAGATATCCATCGTCGCTCTAATCGCCTTGCATTATGTCAAACCTCTCTCAATGAAGAAGATGGTGTCATCTACATATTGCAAGATCGCGATGGAAAGATCCTCTCTAGAATAGCCTGTAAAAAACCCTCCATCTGCAGCGAAACTCGTCGTCATCGCCAGTGCATCTGCTACCAAAACGAACACGAGGGGAGCCAAAGGGCACCCCTGTCTCACCCCCCTCTGAGGCTGGAAGAAACCCCCTCCTACTTTCCATTAACCAATACCAAAGCAAGGAAGTGGCAACATATCTCTTCATCCAATCAATCCAGGTGTCTAGGAAACCCCTTCTGACCATTGATGTGCAGATAAACTTCATCCCATGCAGTCATAGACTTTTGAAAAATCAATCTTCCATAGAAACCTTGCTACTCCTCTTCTCTTCCAATATGGCACCATTTCTGACGCCTGAACCACTCCTTCCAACAACTGGTGCCCCAGAATAAAGGTCAATTGAGCGGGCAAGATAAGAGCACTCAGCACGCCCTTGAGACTGTTGGCCAACACATTAGCCACAATAAGGTAAACAACATTAGACAATGCTACGGGTCTGAAATCGTACATGCGTTCAGCACCATCCTTCTCCGGGAGTAAGAGTAGCATGGATCTGTTGAGCTTCTCCAGACCCCTGTTCGCATCTCTAAACTTCAAGATCAGCCCCATGACATCCTCCTCAACCACATCCCAGAACTCTCTGTAAAAGAAGACCGGAAAGCCATTCGGTCCAAGGCATCCATCGACGTTGAGATCAAAAACCGCTCTCCGCACCTCCTCCCTTGTGAAAACTAGAACAAGCGACTCATGTTGCTCATGCCTCAAAGATCCGGCCACCCAACCGACCCATCTGGCCCCAGAGGACAGCACCTTCCTGCTGAAATCCTAGAATTGCTTCACAATAACCGCACCCATTGCCCCATCCTTCTGAATCCTCTCCCCTTCCACCTATAGGTCATGTATCAGGTTTCTCCTACGTCTTCCACTAGCCATTACATGGAAGAAGTTTGTGTTCGCATCGCCTTCCTTTATCCACTTTTGCCTAGATCTTTGACGTCACTCCACCTCATTCAGCTCATCGTCCTCCACCACAACTTTTTGGTGCTCACCTCTCTCCTGTAGTTCTTCCTGAACGAGGTCTCGCCCATCCTCTAGTCTATCTAGCCTGGCAATCTCTCTCATTGCATTATCTCGGTGCTCACTACAGATTGGCGCACCTCTTTCCCATGCTTCTACAGCATCTCTCGCAGGCTTGCAATCTTCTGGGCCAATATATGTGCTTCTGATCCCTCCACCTGTAAGGATCTCCAGAAGGTCATAACCATCTCCTTGAAGCCCTCACCCAACAGCCAGGCTCGTTCGAACCTGAACATCAACTGCAGAATCGCCCCCTACCATGATTCCCAACAAATAGGCGTATGGTCCAACCGCGACCTCAGAAGCACCCTTGCCAAGGATAGAGGGAACAGTTCAAGCAACTTCACAAATGCCACGAAGTGATCTAGACCTTGAAGAACTATTCCGCCAAGTGAACTTCCCATTTGTGGCACCCACCACTTCAAAAACCATCTCCCCAACAAACTCCAAGAAGTCTCTTGATCCCGAATCTCACCCTCCTTGATCATCCGGTCGATCCCAAGCAAGCAACGTCACACCAAAATCACCACTGACAAGCCAAAGGACGTTTGGGAAATCCCTCTTTGTCGCTCTCAGCTCCTCCCGTAAGATGGAGTCTAGAGCACCCCCAGAGACCCCGTACACTGAGCTTAGAAGCATACGGCCAGCTCCAAATTTGTGCTCTAACAACACAAAGACGGATCTACTCCCCAGCATTTCCTTCAAGGGAAAAAGGATGTCTCCATCCCATGCCAGAATCACGCCACCCGCAGTCCCCATCGTCGAGACCGCTCTAAACTCTGATAGTCGATGACACACTAACGGCCTCTAAAGCACCATATCCCAGTTCGTAATGTTCGTTTCCTACAGCAAACACCACGTCAGCATGTCAAGAACTCAAAAGACTTCCAACAGCACTTCTTTTTTCCTGATCCCCCAACCCTTGCACGTTCCAACTGACGATCTTCATTAAGACCCATTCGGAGGGTTAGCGGCACTGCCCCAAGACATTCCACAACCCACGTGTGAATGTCAACCATAGCACTCAAGACACACTCAGTATGTCCCAAGGATCTCGTGGGATCCTCCATTGTCACCAAGGTTCAGAAAGTCGGTATGCGGTATTCGTTCGGTCAGGCGGTTTGAAGCGAGTAAGCGGGTAGGTGGAAGTATATGCGGAAGTATATGCGGATTATGCGGTTTTGTAATATTTTAATTAAAAATAAATAATAGATATAATAATAATTTCAAATTTTAGAGATGTATGTTACAAAAATATATATAATATAGACGAAATACCTATGGAGAACTTCTTTTGCAAGTACACCCTGTCAAAGTACCCATCTAGCATAGAATATTGGATGAGAAAGCGTATGTCAAAACCACTTCCAAGTGAATCTACCAATGTTCTCTCTACCTATGCACTTGCTCAAGTATGAGTTTAAGATCATTTATACTCAAAAAGGAAAGGTTATTGTTAGGAAAATCAAAAGAGTTGTTTATTCGATAAACCCTAGGCTCTCTTATATAGGGGAGTAGCCTATAGGTAAATTACATCAAGAGTCCATAAGAATTAGAAAATATGAAACAGTACAAATAACATAAATTATATCTCTACACTCCCCCTCAAGATGGAGCATAGATATCGATCATGCTCAGCTTGGACGAGCACTTCTGGAATGGCCCTCTAAGTAACGCCTTGGTAAAGATATCTGCAGTTTGGTCCCCTGAGCTAACATGAGATGTATAAATAAAACCCTTCTGAATCATATCTCGTATATAATGACAATCAACCTCAATGTGCTTGGTCCGTTCATGAAATGCTGGATTATTGGTAATAAATATAGCAGCTTGATTGTCACATTCCATAGCCATAGGAAGTGGGACTTCTACATATAGATCTGTAAGAACAGCTTTCACCCACATCATTTCTGTACTAACCTGGGCCATAGCCCTATATTCAGACTCAGCACTGGATCTGGCTACAACAGTTTGCTTCTTGCTTCTCCAAGAGACAAGAGAGTTTCCAACATATACAGCAAATCCGGTGGTGGACTTCCTATCCTTGGGACATCCTGCGTAGTCTGCATCTACGCACGCTGAGATAGCAATCTCCTTGTCTTTCTTGAACAATAGACCTGCACCTGGAGATGATTTAAGATACCTGAGTATCATATGTATAGCATCCATATGTACCTGACGTGGTTGCTCCATGAACTGGCTCACCCGACTAACAACAAAAGAAATATCGGGTCTGGTAATGGTAACATAAAGAAGTTTTCCCACCAGTTCTCTGTATCTTCTCCTATCCACCTCATCAGTGTCATCATCATATAATTTCATGCTTGGATCCATAGGTGTAGTGGCCGGTCGGCATCCAAGCATTCTTGTTTCACTCAGCAAGTCAGTAACATATTTCCTCTGGGTCATCACAAGTCCATGTGGATTTCTGGCGGACTCTGGTCCCAGAAAATATCTAAGGACTCCAAGATCCTTGGTGACAAATTCACGACCCAGCATTTCTTTCGCCCTCTGAATTCCTTATACATCGTCACATGTAATCAGGATATCATCTACATACACCATAATTGCAATAATACCTATGGATGTTTTCTGTATAAACAGGGAATGATCTGCATTGGAACGCTTATACCCTTATTTTTCAAACAAGTCTGAGAGCTTCTGGAAGCAAGCTCTAGGGCTCTGCTTAAGGCCATAGGTGGTCTTATGAAGTCTACACACCTTAGAATACTCCCCCTCAACAGCAAAACCAGGTGGTTGTTGCATGTAGACTTCCTCCTGCAAATCACCATATAAAAATACATTCTTAGCATCTAACTGAAACAATGGCCAATCACGAATAACCGCAACAGAAAGAAGGATCCGCAAGGTGGAATGGCGAGCAACCGACGAGAATGTATCAAGATAATCCACCCCATATGTCTGTGTAAACCCACGGGCAACCAGGCGTGCCTTGTATTTGTCAATGATGCCATTTGCATTCTGCTTAACTGTGAAGACCTACTGACAGCTCCTTGTAGACACACCAATAGGTACAGGGACAAGGCTCCAGATACCTCTTGACTAAAGAGCAGCCATCTCTTCTTCCATAGCTAAACGCCATCGACTGTCCTTCAATGCATCTTGGTAATTCCGTGGAATATCCACGGCAGATAGTGCAATAGCAAAACACCTGAATTCATCAGATAAGCGATCAAAAGAAACCGTGAATGCTATAGGATATGACACGCATCTACGCTTCTGTTTCCGAAGCGCAATAGGTAGATCCAAATCACTTGCATCATCATCTGTCCTCTGCAACACAGCCTGCTCAGGTAAATCATTAGATCCATCATTAGAAATTATATTCTCAGAACATACCTCAGGCGAGCTAGATGATGAGCGGTAACCATGAGCAGGAGCAGGCCGACAGGTATAGTGGAGTGGCAATGGGGGAACAGGAACTATAACAGTAGGTGCAGGTGATGTAGGTAGTGGTGGAGGCGCAGGTGTAGGTGTAGGTGGTGGTGGTGGTATGTATATGGCTTCATTAGTGTCTGAGGATACCAACCGATCACATGTAGGAGAGAAGTACATAACAAACTCAAAAAAGGTGACATCGGCACTAACAAGGTATTTCCTGCGCAACGGATCATAACACCTGTAGCCTTTTTGTGTCCTGGAGTACCCGACGAAAACACACTTGACAGACCTAGGAGAGAGCTTGTCAATACCTGGAGACAACTGGTGGACAAAGGCAACCGAGCCAAACACACGTAGGGTAAGTGAGAACAATTCTTTTTCAGGAAAACCAAAGAGAAAAGAATCTTCTCACCTAAGACAGACGACGGCATGCGATTAATGAGATAACATGCTGTTAAGACAGCATCGCACCAGAAAGAATGAGGAGCGCGACTCTGTATGAGAAACGTCCTGGTGACATCAAGCAAATGACGATGTTTCCTTTCTGCAACTCCATTTTGTTGGGAAGTATAGGCCCAGGATGTTTGGTGGATAATTCCTTGTGTTGAAAAATAATTTGAGAGAGTATGAGTACAAAATTCCAAGGCATTATCACTTCTCACAATTTTCACAGACGTAGAAAATACATTACGAACTTCATTTATGAAATTTATGATAATATTCCCAGCTTCAGATTTATTCTTTAATAAAAAGACTCAAGATAGACGAGAAAAGTCATCCACAATGACAATATAAAACATGTGTCCCTGATGATCAGGAACACGACTGGGACCCCAAATGTCAACATGAAACAACTCAAACTTGGAGCTACTACTCCGACTCTGACGACTGGGAAAGGTAGACCGATGATGCTTTCCCAACTGACAAGCCTCACATTGGATGGACATGTGAGGCGAAACATGGGAT